>JAPPVO010000002.1:18977753-19120536 GCA_030407325.1 Camellia japonica | reverse complement strand
AAGCATTGAATAAAGCAATAGCATTCAATAGATGGTCAATACAAATCCATTTATACCAATATGGCTCAGAACCTGGCCAAACTGTAACAGTGAAATATATCACATTAACGTTTCTTCCAATATCAACAAATAAATGAGACAAGGCTCATATCAAAACACTTCCATACTTCCCGATTGATACACATTTTAGTGCTGTATCAATAACATGTAAAAAATACACTTCCATAAATCAATAAGCACACATAATAGTGATGCTAATGGAGTCCATCCCCTATCTCCTCCCAAACAAAATCCGGTTTAGAGGTACATCCCCTATCTTCCCCTAAACCGTGGAGTACATCCCCTATCTCCTCCCAAACAAAATGCATATGCAACACACAATCAATACACGTATTTCTGTATTAATTCAATAGTCAAAATCAATGACTTAACCAATGTGATTAGTTTCAGTTTTCCCTAATCCACATGCAATGTCTACAACAATCACGACTATCCTCCACCGATAGCCCAAAACAGTTATTTCTAAACAGGAAATAAATGTATCAACAAATGTAAATTTAACATTTTCATAGGTGAGTAATTAAACTAACCAACTACACCATTAAATCACTAAATTCCCCAATTCATGAATTAAACTCAATTCCACATTTTTCCCTAAATTAATTATACAAATTAATTTATTTCAACCACTAGGGTTTTTCCCAAAATTACCAAACAACTCCCAACATATCAAAATACCAGAACTTAGAACAAAACCTATAATATGGAGTAGGAAATCCCTACCTCGAAGTAAATAACCCGAATGGAGAAGATGGAGATGACGACCCAAAATCCAAAGTGCTCCAAACCGCCAAACTCTCAGATTAAAACGAAGCTCTCGACTCACTCTATCTTTTTAATAAAGAACCTAGGGTAGAAACACCCTAAAAAGAGATGATACCTAAGAGAGAAGGTGAGTGGAGGGAGAGAGAAGTCGTACCTAGGGTTCTGGAATCAAAAAGAGGGTGAAAAAGTGTTTTAAAAACCGCTGCTGCCTATTTAAACCCGACAGGCTCGCTCGAGCGAAGGATTGGTCGCTCGAGCGACCAGACACAAGAATGACTCGCTCGAGCGAAGAAAGTCTCGCTCGAGCCAAGAATGCAATGCTTCAGGTCTGCAACCCAGAAGCACGCTCGAGCGACAGAATGCTCGCTCGAGCGAAGAACTCGAAACTCGCTCGAGCGAAGGAAAGCTCGCTCGAGCCAACAAATACAACTCTCAGGTCTATACTAGACGCAATCTCTCGCTCGAGCGAATAAACCCTGGCTCGAGCGAAGGACCAAAAACATAAGGCTCGCTCGAGCGACAAACTGCTCGCTCGAGCGAAGGACCAAAATTCTGGGCAGCAACCCTTTGCTCCCAAACACTCCCAACCTGTAACAAACCTGACCAATACATCCTATAACTCAAAAATAAGGAATTAAAGGATGACAACAACAAATATATAACGACAGAATCTACGGAACGTAAGTCCGGATACAACCACCAAATGGGAAAAGACCGGGGTCGCTATATGCATGCTTGTATGTGTTTTCGGTGCCTTCATCTTAGCATTTTGGCCACTGATTTGGGCATATCTGAGGTCTATCTGTTTTGGTTTAAGTCCATCCTTGCATGTTGTTGCATGCTTTTTCTTGCATATTGTTGTATGCTTGCTCCATCTTTGCATGTTGTCGCATGTTTGTCTCGTATGTTGTCACATGCTTGTTGTCGACATTGTTGTTGCTTGTTTATTACATTGCATTTTGCATGCTTAATTCATATTGCATGTTTGCATGCTTGAGTCGCATTGTGTATTCCATGTTTGTATTGCATTGTTGTTTGGATTAAGTGTTAATCCGAGCACGAGAAAATAGGGACGTTTCATACTTCAAGTGATGAGACGTGTCTCAATTCTCGGTCGTCGACGCTCTTGATTATCCATGATAGAGTTCTAGGCATTTATGTGTTTATTTGTGCATTCATTTTGCATTGATTTGCACAAGTTGGATCTTTGGCCATCATGCATCGGGATGCGTGATTGATGGTCGTGGATCCGATTATGCCTCCCCCTTGATGTTTTGAGATGATACGGGGTGGCATAGTGCGTACATACCCTTGGGAGACCCTCCCTTTTCTCTATTTTGTGCTCTGCTGCTGCTTGGTGTCACAGCACATCAGTGGCCGGCAATGCCTTGCAGATGGCCAGCAGTCCTTCATTCTTGGCCGGCAGTGCCCACTCTTGGTCGGCAGAGGGGTCGGCAGTGGCTCCCCATGGCCGGCAGGCCACTGGTGTATTCCCCAGACTGGCTTTGGTAAGGTTCAGCAGGAATTCCTTGAGGACACCCGGCAGACAGAGCCTCTAAAGGGCATCCGGAGAGCTTTCGGGACAAGAACCGAGCATGCACCTTCTGCTTCTGTGAACAAAGCTGGAGCAGCATTGTTTGTCGCTTTCCATTTGTAGTTAATTAATTAATTTGTTAATTAATTAAGTTTTGTAATAATTAGTTGTAGCTAGTTATTCATTCGGTTATGTAATAATTAATTAGCTTGTTAGTTAGTTAATTAGTTGATTTGTATTATTTAATCGGACCCTCCGTCGAGAGGGCGAATTGTTGTAATAAGTGTGTGTGCATGTGTGCATGTCTTCCAATCTCCATTTCTTTCTCCCTTTTACTTACCTGCTTTTGATGGTTAGTTTTAGGGCATGTTTGCATTCATTCATCTGTATTGCATGCACCGGGCTCAGCGCATCATACTAACTGCATTGTATTTCAATACCAAGTTGAATACATGTACAAAATTATCGCATCTCATATGCCATCTTAGAATAGCCGAGCCTATTTTTAGTTGCATTTTGTATGTATTGCATTAGCCATTTTAACATAGCTAGGATCATGCATTGATTACTAACTAGCTATTGTTTTGGCTCGGAGTACTAGGTAAGCTTTTACGCTTCAGCATACTGCATGCGTGTTGTTGATTGCCATGATAGCATGCTTGCCATGAGGCTAACTGCTTATGTGATATAACTGTCTGAATGCCTGTGGGTGAAAGTTGGATTACTTGAATTAGAACAATTCACTAAAATCCTCGATTTAGCCTACTTGCGAGTAGCAAACTTCAAACCATTTTCAAACAAACAAATGTGCAATATTTTGTTCCAACTTAGGCGATCTAGTCTATACTTGTATGTTGTGCGCATCACATAGTAATTCTAGGTTTAATAACCGGAACAAGAACACATGTGTTTTCAAAAACAAGATATTATGTTAGTAGTGGCCGATCTTTGATCGGGCCAACGGGGGTGCTCATTGTATGACCTTCCCCAATCGTACCCAAGTTCCTGAGCCGAGGCAACTTTGGTGATGACGGACACGTGGCCTTAGGCACGAGTCAAGGTTTCCTAAATTCTCCCAAAATAAAATATTTAGGTGGCGACTCTGTATCTGGCAAAGCAGTCCATGTTTGTCATTTCTTTACAAAAATCAGTTTTCCAAAACGATTTGCCGGATTTGGACTCTTTGGTGATTTATCGGTCTTGCATTGCACTTTGCGAGATCAGATTCAGAACCGTGGCTTTTGAGTCCAAACTGTAGTAGTAAGCTCAGAACAAAACGAGATTCACGCCGTCGCGAGCGCGGATGTCAGAGAGTTCCCGCGAGCCCGTCTACACATACGTATTGGCTCACAAACAAGGCATAAGGCACATCTCTCAAAAGCACTGAAAGAGTGGAACATGTGAGAGTGTGACCATGCTATATACACTGAAATCATGTGAGAAATGAGGTTAAGGCATGCAATCATCACATTCAAAGGATGTTAGGGACCTCAAACACAAAGCTAGTGAAGCCTAACTATACTATAGCTATACAAAGCTAAGCATATATGACCAAGACCACTTCAAACAGACCTCAAGCATGTTAAATAAGTGGCAAAAATGTGCTGGAGTAAAGCTAACACATGCTAGAATAATGAACTAAAGCATGAAGCATGTTAGGCCAACAAACATGATTGCACTACAAGTACCAAAGCAAGCAAGAGGTGACCCAAACACCCAAAAGCAGAGTTAAAGGAGGTCCAAAAAGTCACAAAAACATGCTCAAACTAAGCCTCAAGAGGATAGAAACACATGTTTATTTGATAGGCCAACAACACAAGCAAGCAAGACAAGAGGAGAGGGGATCACCCCCTCCCATTTTGGACCTCAAAACCACCTTTCCACCACTAAAATTTCTCTGAGTTTCAGTGGTAGAAAGGCCATGCAAAGGCTACTACAAAAGCTTCAAAGGATGGCTTAAAAGCTTAACAAATAAGCAAAGAAAGAGGGTAGACCACCCCTAACTCCAACAAGGACTCAAACCAAAATTTTTAACACTTAAAATCAGAGCTTTTGTAGTTAACAACCAAGCCTAAAACAGCATGCAAAGGTGGCTAACATGGTATACAAAAATAAGCTTAAAAGGGGAAAATGCTCACCCTTGAAGCACAGCAGCAAGGCAGGTCTTCCTCTGAGCCAAAACCAACCTTTTGAGTTCCAAACAAACCTTCAAAAACCTCAGCTCCAAGGTAGTGGTGTTTGACTAGGTGTTCCTTTGCAAAATTGTGAAGAAAACACACTTTAAGGCACTATTGAGCACAATATATAAAGAGAGAGTAAGAATTCTGGAGAGAGAGAGAGAGATTTTGTCTCTAAATTTTTTGAACCTCTGGAAAGGGAGAGGGGCCTCCCCTTATATAAGCAATGCAAGCAAAAGCTTGCTTGACAAGCTTAAACTTGCCTCCATCCCTCCATACATGTGTATGGAGGATGGCTCAGTGAGCCACAACTGGCTCAAAAGATCTAAAATAATATCTGTTGAAACATGGTGGCCGACAGGCCTAAATTGATGGCCGGCAATGCCAAAAAAAAGCCGGCAGTGCACCACAAGAATCATGCTGAAAGGACTAACACATGGTCCAAAAATGGAGTAGAAAGGACACAAGGTTTGGAAAGCTTAAACCTGTAACGTTCCGCCGAGGAATTTGAGTACTCGACGTGCAATCAAACTTGTCATTGGATGTACCTACAAGCATATCCAAGTCTTGAGGACGGTCAAAAATGGGGTGTCTACAGTTGCCCCTCTTTGACAGAACTCGGAAGTCACAAAGTGACGGGAGTGAATGTCAAAGCCTAGAGACGACCCATTTTTGACAAGGCCAAAGACTCAGGCAAACATTCAATATAACCATACAGAGATGCGCCCGCAGGCTGGGGCAAAATGCAAATGACATGCATGATGCAAGAGCATAACTTATGATTATGCAAAGAAAGCTGTAATGAAGCAATTATGCAAAATAAATACAACAATTTAAGCAAACCGACATGTTGCAGAAGTCTCACACATTTCAACAGAAAAGATGTAAGAAAATTATGCAAGCTTAACTACGGCTCACGTACGAAAGACTAAAAGCGACTATCGGGAACACCCAAAGTCTTAAACGAAACACCTCCTAGCATATCAAACGCGAAAGGAGAGGGATTGCGCAAGAAAGCGCAGTCATCCAAACGTGTGTCAAACGCGAGAGGATAAAGGCATCCAGATGCGTGTCAAACGCGAGAGGAGAAAGGTACGTCCAAACACATGTCAAACGTGAGAGGAGAAAGGTACGTCCAAGTGCATGTCAAACGCGAGAGGAGAAAGGTACGTCCAAACGCATGTCAAACGCGAGAGGAGAAAGGTACGTCCAAATGTATGTCAAACGCCAGAGGAGCAAGGTAACGGTGTAAACACCGGAGGGTGGCGGTGTAAACATCAGGCATACCCGAATGTTTCTAACCAACAAGAGAGTTTGGGGGGGCAGGAATGATTTTACCCGGAATTCCTTTGAATGAACCGTACATACAATATCGTGCCTTTACAAAAGAGAAACTTTGACAGGTACAATATAGTAGAGACACATGTTCAACCTTACATCAATAATCAATTCCAATACAAGATAAACGCGTGCATATATGATGCAAATGAAAAGGTGCATAACAATGCAAGGGAGACGTGCATAACAATGCAAGTGAAGCGTGCATAACAACGTGCATAACAATGCAAGTGAAAAGGTGCATAACAATGCAAGTGGAACGTCCATAACAATGCAAGTGAAACGTGCATAACAATGCAAGTGAAAAGGTGCATGACAATGCAAGTGAAACGGTGCATGACAATATAAGTGAAACGGTGTATAACAATGCAAGTGGAACGTGCATAACAATGCAAGTGAAAAGGCGCATACATATTCTGTGCACAGTAATCAATGCATATTCGATGCAATATGCTCAATGAAGAAATGCGCGTCTTGACAAGACCGATTCAGTTGTAACATCCGATTTACCTCTCAGCGGGGTTACAATGAATTAAAAGGATACACCTCGTACGTGCTAAGCATCACATGTTGAAAACACAGTCCGGAGCTCCCGCGTAGGCCACTTGAGCTTAAAAAATGTACTTCCCTTGCATTTTCTCGTGCTGTTGGGGATCTCTTACTTCTGCATCTTATGCTTCCAAGCCACAGGAACAACCTTTCTTCCTGGCTATGTTCACAACTTTCCCTATTCTCCAACAGGGTGGCAGACTAGGTTGGTTCAGTATCCAGAATTGAGGCGCATACCTGCTACCTCAACCTATGGGGCTTCCATACAGATTTCAAGCTGGGAATACACCTCTGGGTATTTAAACCAGACTTTAGTCTCGGAAATCCCGAATGTTTGCATTCTAGGCATCAGCCATTCGAACTCTAGTTTCCACCGTCTCAGTTGGTCTCCTAGGAACTCATTGTAAACACAACCAAGATGTCTCCAGCAGGGAATAGTACTCAGGGAGAGCACTTCTGATTGCCATTCTAGCTTGAAGCAGGCTTGAACTTGAGCTTGAGCTTGAGGTAGAGGCACACTCATACTTCGGAGCATTGACAAGGCTTGAAGAGCTACATTCGGAATGCAATCTCGAAATTTTCTGAAGTTAAAACACACTCAGATGCTTTGATTTTCCCTCTTTTCTTTTGCTTTGCGGTCTGGAACCCATGTAGCTTCAGATATGTCCTTGTTCTCATATGACTTGGGTTGAACCCTACAATTTTTTGAAAGAGCTAAACCTGTTTGGCACATATGTGGAGAATGGCACAGCACTCCGAGCACAAAACGATTTATTTTTTTGAAATTGAAGGTGAGAATGAGTTCCTAACTAGGTATTGAGCCTACGACTGACCACAGTCAAAACGACTCAACAAAGGAAAAGATGAAGGTAAAACAACCTAAACACATCTATTGACAATCAAAACGACTCAAAACAAGAATCGAGACAAACAAAAACAACAAACACAACACTCGAATGTTCACAGGGAGCCTGTTTCTCCAGGTATTGTTTCCCACCCTTTCTCATTTGTGATTCTCACATCACTATGGCACTCAATCTCTAATTTTCTGAAAAAGCCATTTTCTCACTTTTTCCTCTCAACACACATCTCTCTATTCTTCAATCTCTCTTATTTTTTATCCCTCCCCTGGGTGGTTGATGGATAAACAGGAAGTTGTGGGCTCTTGCCCCTAGTATTCTACTAGATTCTCTTTCTTTCGCTCACATCTAGTGAGCTCTTCCACAGAGGGGTTGCGCTATGACTGGATGTGCAGCAGATCTGCAATTGACAGTGGTTGACGATGCCCTTGGCCAGTTTAGATGTGATCAGACTTGTCCTGATGAGGGAGTGGAATTCCCTACTCGATTCTAGTTCGTGCTTTGCACTTGGCTTGATACCTCGCTGCTTGGAGGAAGTGAGAGCTTTCGGCCCTTTGCTTGTTAGCTTCAGTTGTGCCCTTTTCTGGCAAATACATTGATAATGGCCTTTCTGGCGAGTGCTTTAATAAAGGGGAAAAGATAGAAAACCTGACTCAACTGTGCCCCTTAGTTCATCATTTTGACCATTTTTTTTTTGGCTTTCTACTAAAACAATTTTGACCAATATGAGAGTTTGATTAACATACTTGTTCGATTTTCTGATTTGAAATCATGCAAGTCAGGTTATGAGTATTGAAAATTTTCCTTTTTTGGGTCCAAGAAATGGTCCAGTTTTGGAAAAAAAAGGAATAATTTTCGAGAAAATTAGTCAACCTCATTAAAAATTCTCAAAACTGTTTTTAGAAATGGCCACTACTCGACCAACATGGAACTTACTCTTGAGATATACAACCTCAGATCTGAACTTGAATTGTCTTGTAGCTGGATCTTCCAACGGAATAGGGCAATCTGACTTTGAACGAAGACAAGCCAAATTTGCACATGGATAAGATAGCCGAGTTGAACAAGGGTAAACTAATCAACATGGATGAGCCAAGTAGGCTAAAAATGATTGGGGCTGAACTTTACGATGAAGTTGCCTACGTATCCCAAACATGGGAATCAGGCCTGACGTAGTTCCAGGTTAAGGTACACTCGGGTATTAACCTCTTTTTTTACGCTCTAACTTTTGCCAAGGTCGCCCTTTCGGATTTTCAACCTTTCAAGCTCTTTTTTTCATTTCTTTTCATTATTTTCTTTTATTTTCATATTTTCTTCATTCTTTGCATTTTTTCTTTTTCTTTTCTTTTTCTTGCTCTAACTTTTGCTTGGATCGCTCTACCGGGTTTTCGGCCCAGCGAGCCTCTCAAGGATAAAAAAGTTGTTACTTGACCATGTTGATCGGTTTTGAGATCTTGAAGCCATCTGAATCTAGGAGAATGGCTGTTGTTCATTGATGATGTAGGAGTCCATTCAATGGGGGCTGAATTTGCCCCTAGTGTTGCGGATAGGAACTTGATTGTCTTTCAGCAATAATTTCTTCTTCTAGCTACTGGAATTTGGCTTTCTAGCCAATCTTCATTGGTTTGCAGAATGATCCATCTTTTGAATCTTTAAGCAAATCTAACATTTTTGTTGCCCTTAGTTCAAGGGACGCTTCTGATCTAGCTTCGCAAGCTTCCTTTGATCACATTTGACCTTCTTGATCTGACATTTTTGCCCCTAGTTCAAGAGCTGCTTCAACTCTGGCTTGGGGGCCTCCTTTGATGTCATACGACCTTATTGCCCCTAGTTCATGGGCTGCTTCAAATCTGGCCTGGCGGGCCTCCTTTGTGGTTGACTGTTGAACATTCTGAGTCCAAGTTCAAGGTTTGAAAGCAAAAGGGGTTGAGTCTCGAGGTTGAGAGCGATCCTATGCTGTACAATCTCAAGAGCGATTCCACACAGGTCTTCGCAAGACCACGCAAAACATTTTTTGAAATCTTTTAAGAAAGCGACTAGTCGCTCGTGAAGACAATGTAGAATCGATCTGGATCAAGCCAGGATCCTTCCCAGTACTCACATTAACAAACATGATCTCATTCATTAAGGGCTTAGCATGTCTTTCTTTCTCTCAATTGATCAAATTTTGCAAATCCTGAGGAATTCCTCCCTCTTTGTTTTCATCATAGTGTTAGAAACGTTTTGAAAAACTTAGGTTAATGCAATGATTTCAAGGCACAGAAAAGTAGGTAAAAGTACTGTCGTTTCATTCAAATCTTCTGGCACAACTGGCTTCAAGGCAGAAACAGACTCAAAAGAAAGAGTGTAAAAGAAAAACAGAAAACGAGAAAGTGATGTCCGAGGTAACACCCCCAAAATCACCCAACTCTAACACAACAGGACTGACTCAATACAACAAAACAGACTCGACAGACTCAGTACAAAAAGACTGACTCAATACAACACAACAAGACTGACCCAGCACCCAAGTCAGGAAGTAAAATAAACAGCATTCACAAATTGCTCAAAACAGAGTGTGCCATACGCCACATTCGGAGTAAACTGGGTGCCACCAGCAGGTGGTTCATCCCCGATCACATAATAACACAGGTCCAGAGTACCCGTGGGATATCAGACCCTTCTGAAGCTATGGTTCCAAGACTACCTTGCAAAAGAGAAAACAGACAGCATCTCAGCCTGATTTCACCAGAATAGATATGAGCATAGTCGAATAACTGTACTCCTTACTGAATTCTGCCCCAAGATTTTCTGCCTCAATACTGATACCCTCAAACACTGCTGTCCTCAGACTGATACCCAGACTTACAACTGATATATACAACCTGTAGAGACACACTCTAACAGCATATATCAAGCAAGTAAGAGCCAAAACACCCCTATGGTGGGGTAGGGTTTCCCTGTCCTATTTTGTTAGGAGCTAGGGTTTCACTACGCACGCATGCAGTTTCAAACAACCTACATTCGGGTAAGCAACTTGTCCTAGTTTGGAACAGTCTCTAAGGCTTCCGATATGCAACTAGGTCGAATGGTCAAATAGGGTGCCTCGGCAAAACCAAGATTTGTGTTTCCATCATGGCAGAGCCCGTAACCGGTCAGCCTTGTGGCACACTTTTCCAAGCGAACCTCTGACAAACCGTTTAGGAATAGCAGATGGCAAACATTGTGACTTAAGCGCACCAATGCAAATGCAATGCAAAGAAACATATAAGTGTAAACAAAACAACACATGATGATGTTCGAGTCAAGTTCTCTAAATTCCCAGCAGAGTCGCCAGAAACTATAGACCGCCCGGACTCTCTCCGCGCACCCCCTTTTCGGAGAGGGCGTGAATTGGGTTCTACCTACTACAGTTCAGAATCCTGTCATGGTTTTGAATCTAATCTCACAAAGTGCAATGTAAGACTGATAAATCACCAAAGAGTCCAAATCCGGCAATTGGTTTTGAAAAATCAATTTTGAATAAAAAAGCGCCAAACATTGACTGCTTTGCCAGATTACAGAGTCGCCACCTAAATATTTTATTTTGGGAAATTTAGGAAACCCTGTCTCTTGCCAAAGGCCACGTGTCCGTTATCACCAAAAGTTGTCTCGGCTCGGGAACTTGGGTACGAGAGGGGAAGGTCCTGAAATGAGCACCCCCGCTCGCCCGATCAAAGATCGGCTTCTACAAAACATGATATGTTGTTTTTGAAAACACATGTATTCTTGTTTGATTATTAGCTAACTTACTATGTGATGCGCACAACACACAAGTATAGACTAGATCGCCTAAATTGGAACAAAACAATTCTTGTTTGTTTTTCGAAAATGGTTTGAAATTGCTACCCTCAAGTAGGCTAAAGCGTGGATTTGCCACCCTCAAGTGGGCTTAAAACATGATGATTTGCCACTTCAAGTGGGCATATAACTCACATTTGATGAATTGTCCCAATTCAAGTAATGAAGCCTTTATCTACAGGCATTCATGCAGTTAATCATTTAAGCAAATAGCCTCATGGCAAGCATGCTATCATGGCAAGCACTTACACACATGCAAGGATGCTAAAGCGAAAACACTTACAGTGTACTCCGAGCCAAAACAGAAAACTAGTTAGAAATCAATGCATGATCCTAGCTATGTAAGATGCCTAATGCAACGCATGCAAAATGCAATGAGATAGGCTCGGCTACCTAAGATAGAATATGAATGCAACACTTGATAACATGCTTTGAAACACGTATTCAAGTAAGTGTATTGAAATACAATGCAGTTTGAATGATGCACCGAGCCCGGTGCATGCAAGACAAATGAATAATGCAAACATGCAAAACATAAGGTATGCTAATTGAAATATGCCCTAATCTAACCACTGAAAGTGGGTAAATAAAAGGGAGAAAGACGTGGGGTTGGAAGACATGCACACACACACACACACACCCTTATTACAACATTTGTCCTCTCGATGGAGGGTCTGAATAAGCTATGCTAATCTAAGCTAAGCTAATCAATTAATCTAATAATCTAATTATTACACAACCAAATCGAATAACAAGCAAACCAATTACTAATTATTACAATACTTTAATTAATTAACAAATTAACTAATCATGGCATCTTACTAAGCATGTAAGATATGTAAACAAGGCTGCTTCAGCTTCTGCCGTGAACAATGAAGGATGCATGCTGTAGACGTCCCCGAACGTCCCGGGAGAGAAATCCCGTTTTGTTCGTCTGTGGGGCTTACTACTGTTCAGGACTCAAATTGTCACGGTTCTTAATCTAAACCAAAGAGTCCAAATCCGGCAAATCGTTTTGAGAAAATAGATTTTTAGAAAAGGAGTGCCAAACATGGACTGCTTTTCCAGATACAGAGTCGCCACCTAAATATTTTATTTTGGGGGAATTTAGGAAACCCTGACTCGGTGCCAAAGGCCACGTGTTCGTCATCACGAAAGTTGCCTCGGCTCGGGAACTTGGGTACGATTGGGGAATGTCAGCTATGAGCACCCCCTCTCGCCCGATCAAAGATTGGCCTCTACTAACCGTGATATCTTGTTTTGAAAACATTATATGCTCTTATTCCGGTTATTAGCCTAGAATTACTATGTTATACGCGCAGCAAACAAGTATAGACCAAATCGCCTAAATTGGAACAAAAACATTTCATGTTTGTTTGAAAATGGTTTTGCTACTCGCCAAGTAGCTAAAATGCAGGTTTTGCCACCCTCGAGTGGCTTTAGAAAAGATGGTTTTGCCACTATCCAGTGGGCTTTAAAACTCGCAGTTTTAATGCATTATTCCAATTTAGTAATCGACCTCCATCCACGGGCATCCAAGCAGTTATATCACATAAGCAACTAGCCTCATGGTAATCGTGCTGTTATGTTAACATTCGCACGTATGCGGTATGCTAAAGCATAAAAAGCTTACCTAGTACTCCAAGCCAAAACAGAAACTAGTTAGTAATCATATGCATGACCCTAGTTCATGTTAGATGGATAAGCCAACACATGCAGGATGTAGCTAGAACAGGCTCGGCTACCCTAAAGATGGCATGTGAAATGCTGCAACTAACAGACTCAACTTGGAATTTGAAATACAAGTGCAGTTAGCATGATGTGCCGAGCCCGATGCATGTAAGACAAATGTATGGATGCACGCATGCATAGCATAAGGTTATGCTAATTCAAATATGACCTAATACTAACCATTGAAAGCAGGTAAGTGAAAGGAGAGAAAGAAGTGGGGGTTGGAAGACATACACACACTCACGCACACTTATTACACAATTGCCCTCACTCAGAGGATCAAAAGAATATACAGGCCAAATAACAAATCAACTATCCTAGCTAATTAATTATTACAGACCCTTCATTAATTAACAAATTAATTACAAAATAAAATGTGAAGCTTAAAGAGATTGCACAGCTCTGCCTCGGAATGCGTAAATGATGCATGTTTGACTCGTCTTGCCTGGAAACTCGTTGCCATAGCATTGCTGCCTCTGTTTACACTGCCCAGCTCCTCTGAAGACTGTGAAAATTCCTGGGGCACCTCTGAACCACTTCCTGATCACTCTGGAATACCACCGGCCAGTGCAAAGCACCACCGGCCATGGGAACACTCTTGTCGGCCAAATGTTGGGCCACCGGCCAGCCACAGATGGTCGGTCGGCACTGTATGTGGCCAGCCGGCCATTTCTTGCTGCAGAATCCTGCAGTTGACAGCAACAGAGGGCAAGCAGTGTATGGCATGGAATTTTCAAGCAAATGTAAGCATGGCCACACTCCCTATCATGCAATGGACTCAAGGGGGCGAAGTTTTGCAATTCGATGTAAATGCATGCAACAAAAGGAGATGAGTGCCAACACCCTATCATGTTGAAGTCAAGGGCATTGGCTACCGAGGGCTGAAATGTGTTTCATCACTTGGAGTACGAACACTCCTCACCCCTCAAGTTTGGTTTGACACCCCAAACCAAACAATGCAATGCATGTATATAAACTTGGCTCAAAGATGCAACATGAGGCTAAGATGCAAAACATGCCAAATGTGATGCAAACTAAACATGCAAATGTGCAATGCTAGGCATATAAAATGCAATGCAATGCAATCTCATGTAAACTAAGACATGAAATGCAACTAGCCAATAATATGCAAGCATGCAAGTATGATATAATGCAAACATGAAACCAAGCAATGCAACATGATCATGCAATGGTGGACTAAAACCCAAGGGCAGACCTCAGCCCACTCCCAAAATAGTGACCAAAAATGCCCAAAATGGTAGACAAATGCTCATGCAAGCATGCATACCGATAGGCCCAAGACAAGGAGCATTCTACTACAACTACCCCAAACACTTATGGCATGAACTTTTCAATACAAAATAGAGTTTTAACATGCAAAATGAGCCCCCAAAACCCACTGTTATGGTAGCTTAAAGCTTCAAACACATAGCCATGCACAATGACCCATTCCTAGACATGAAAGACCAATTCTTCAAGACATGAAAGGGATAATGAATGCAAGCATACAAGCATGGATTAGGGACTGAAATGACATGGTAAGTGATTCTAAATCACTGGAATAGCCTAGCCAATGCATGCTAATGACACACACACCCGATGCCAACATGCTAGAATGCAAAGGGGCCATACAAAGCATATCAAATACAACCAAACCAGCACCTAACAGACCTCAAGCATGATAAATCATGACAAAAAGCTTCACAAAGCTAGGCAAAAATATGCAAGCATGATAGTCTAATGGCTAGATGCATTTATAGGCAAAATGAGGAAATACAAAGCAAGTATATCAAGCATGAAAGGGGCCATTAATCCGATCGAAAACAGAGACATAATATGACCCAATAACATACAAAAACCTCTAAAATGGAGCCAAAGACAACTACTCATGCATGCTACCATTATGAGCCAAAAATATGGACAAAAGAGAGACCAAGGGAGAGGGGTTTCCCTCCCCTATACAAGACCTCAAAACCTCTTCTTTACCACTGAAAATCCACTAGATTTCAGTGGTGAGAAGGCCAATACACAAGAGTAACCAAAGCTTAACAATGGAAGTACAAAAGGGGCCAAACAAGGCCTAAGAGAGGGAGATCGACCCCCAATACCAAAACAACCTTAATGAAGTATCTTAAGCACGCAAATACAAGACTTTTTTCAGTTATACACAAAGTCTAAAAAAATAAGCAAGATAGAAAAAAGTCTAGTGCAAGATTGGGGAATCTAAAGTAAAAGAGTTACCCTTGAAGAACCCTTGGTGAACAGCAAGTGCAGCCTCCTTCTTTTGATCAAAACCAGTCCAAAACCTCAAGAACAAACCCTCAAAGTCTCTCAAAGTCGAAGTATGGTGTAGTAGTGTGTGTTTGTGTGCAAAACTAAGGAGAAAATGCACTTTAAGACCCTCAAACACACACAAATGATGAGAGAGAGGGAGATATAGAGAGAGAAGGTATATCTCAGATGTATATATGTATATTCCTCTGGTTTTTTGCTCAACCAAGACAAAGGAGGGGGGTGGTCTCTTATATAGACAATGAAATGGTGCTAAGCTTCTCAAAGAAGCCAAATGAGAAGGGTCAAGAGGGTCAAGGCTTCCAATGGAAGCTAACCCAAAGGTGCAAGCTTCTTGAGGAAGCTAAGACAAGGGGTCAAGCTTCCTCAAGAAGCTTGAGCAAAGGGGCAAGAAAAAAGGGTCAAGAGGGTGCAAAAAGCCACACCGTGCATAGGGAGGAGGGTCAATGCATTCCAGCTGGCACAGTGGCATGCATTATGCCTGAAAAGGTAAAAAGGTGCTACCTGCCAGAAAAGGATGCCATCGGCCAAACAGATGGCCGGCCGACCACACCAAATGCCGACCGGCCAATTGTATATTTCACCAATGGCCGGTGGCAAGAAGACACGGTCGGTGGCCTCAAGCCAAGGCCGGTGGGTGTCAGGGGTAGCTAACAAGCTACTCTCTACCCTCAGAAACAAAAAACACAAGTGTTTGGTGTAAAACCAAACACAGAACAATCGAGTTGAGAGATCCTGAAGCAAGGCGCGTAGCCGAGACGTCTGGGAACTCAAAACGAAACACGAACATGGGTAATCACCAAGTGTTCCAGCGGTGACGTCCAAGTCTTGAGGACGGTCAAAAATGGGGTGTCTACACATGCTCTCGGTTGCCACCTCGAAACGCCTTCCGGTTTACTCTTGAGAGGCTCTGTTTGCAAGGTGTCTTTAGGAACTTTCTACTCCACCTTACCAAACCAACTCTGAGGAATCCACCAGTGGCCTGCCAGCCATGAGAAACTTCTACCGGCCACCTGCCGGCCAATGATGTGCACTGCCGGCCAATGATGAAGCAGTGTTGGCCATCTGCAAGGCACTGCCGGCCACTGGTGTGCTGTACCACGATTCTGTAACAGAGCACAAACTAGAGTAAAAAAGGAGGGTCTCCCAAGGGTATGTACATACTATGCCACTCCATATCACCTCAAAACACCAAGGGAGAGGCACCATTAGATCCAAGACCATCAATCAAGCATCTCAATGCATGATGGCCAAAGATCCAACTTGCACAAATTTGATGAATACACAACAAACAAGACACTAAGACCACAGCCTTATCATAAGTGATCAAAGGCAATGGAGACAAAGGAGATTGGCTCACTTTTATCACTTTGAGTATGAAGTGGGCCAATCCACCTTGTGTTCAACATAACGTCCGGTTGAACACGATGCAATGCAAACAACATGCCCATCTTGGCGTGAAATGCAAGACTCTAACATGCAAACAACGCATGCACAACATGTTAAGAGACTTAAGCATTAAAACTAGTGAAGGATACAACACTAGGACCATGCAATATAAGGTTCAATGGACTAAACTAACCCCAAAAAGACCCCATGCATGCCACAACAGTGGCCAAAATGATTTGAAATGATAGCATGAAAGGCAAGAGAATGATGTTCATGCATTGGCTCACAAACAAGGCCTAATGCTCAACTCTCAAAATCATTGAAAGAGTGATAAACATGAGAGTATAAGAAGCCTATATGCTCTGAAATCATGTGTTAAATGATGCCATATCACATAAACATCACAAATAAGGCATCCTAGAAGACCTAAAACACAAGGCTAGTGAAGAGCACTACACAAGAAGTATGCAATACATAGCCCAAACAACCAAACTAGCTCTAGAAAGAGCTCAACCATGCCAAATCAAAGGCTAAAACATGCTGAAATGATAGCCCAAAAGCTTAGACAAGCATGCATACGTGTTAGCTCACTAACAAGGCATAGGGCACATCTCTCAAAAGCATTGAAAGGGTGGAACATGTGAGAGTGTGACCATGCTATATACACTGAAATCATGTGAGAAATGAGGTTAAGGCATGCAATCATCACATTCAAAGCATGTTAGGGACCTCAAACACAAAGCTAGTGAAGCCCAACTACACTATAGCTATACAAAGCTAAGCATATATGACCAAGACCACTTCAAATAGACCTCAAGCACGTTACATAAGTGGCAAAAATGTGCTGGAGTAAAGCTAACACATGCTAGAATGATGAACTAAAGCATGAAGCATGTTAGGCCAACAAACATGATTGCACTACAAGTACCAAAAACAAGCAAGAGGTGACCCAAACACCCAAAATCAGAGTTAAAGGAGGTCCAAAAATTCACAAAAACATGCTCAAACTAAGCCTCAAGAGGATAGAAACACATGCTTATTTGATAGGCCAACAACACAAGCAAGCAAGACAAGAGGAGAGGGATCACCCCTCCCATTTTGGACCTCAAAACCACCTTTCCACCACTGAAATTCCTCTGAGTTTCAGTGGTAGAAATTCCATGCAAAGGCTACTACAAAAGCTTCAAAGGATGGCTTAAAAGCTTAACAAATAAGCAAAGAAAGAGGGTAGACCACCCCTAACTCCAACAAGGACTCAAACCAACATATTTAACACTTAAAATCAGAGCTTTTTGTAGTTAACAACCAAGCCTAAAACAACATGCAAAGGTGGCTAGCATGGTATACAAAAATAAGCTTAAAAGGGAAAGATGCTCACCCTTGAAGCACAGCAGCAAGGCAGGTCTTCCTCTGAGCCAAAACCAGCCTTTTGAGTTCCAAACAAACCTTCAAAAACCTCAGCTCCAAGGTAGTGGTGTTTGACTAGGTGTTCCTTTGCAAAATTGTGAAGAAAACACACTTTAAGGCACTATTGAGCACAATATATAAAGAGAGAGTAAGAATTCTAGAGAGAGAGAGATTTTGTCTCTAAATTTTTTGAACCTCTGGAAAGGGAGAGGGGCCTCCCCTTATATAAGCAATGCAAGCAAAAGCTTGCTTGACAAGCTTAAACTTGCCTCCATCCCTCCATACACGTGTATGGAGGATGGCTCAGTGAGCCACAGCTGACTTAAAAGATCTAAAATAATATCTGTTGAAACATGGTGGCTAGTAGTGCCTCATTGATGGTCGACAGGCCTCATCAATGGCCGGCAGGGCTAAATTGATGGCCGGTAATGCCAAAAAAAGGCCGGTAGTGCACCACAAGAATCATGCTGAAAGGACCAACACATGGTCCAAAAATGGAGCAAAAAGGACACAGGGTTTGGAAAGCTCAAACCTGTGACGTTACGCCGCGAAATTCGAGTACTCGACGAGCAATCAAACTTGTCATTGGATGTACCTGCAAGCATATCCAAGTCTTGAGGACGGTCAAAAATGGGGTGTCTATAGCCACTGGTGCTTTTTCTATCAAGTTTGCATCCGGCAAAGTCGGCATCCGAGTGACTAATTAAATCAAATGCAACACCTCTAGAATAAAACAATCCCAAATTTTGAGTGCGAACAAGGTATCTAAAAATTCTTTTAACAACACTGAGATGTGATTCCTTAGGATTTGATTGATATCTAGCACACATACAAACACTAAACATAATATCGGTCTACTTGTAGTTAAATAAAGAAGTGAGCCGATCATACCTCGATATTTTGTTTGATCAATGGACTTACCTTTTTCATCCTTGTCTAGCTTAATGAATGTGCTCATAGGTGTTCCAGCTATTTTTGAGTCATACATACCAAACTTTTTGAGTTGTTCTTTTGTGTACTTAGCTTGGTTGATAAAAATTTTCCTTACATTGTTTGATTTGAAGCCCGAGGAAATAATTTAGCTCCCCCATCATGCTCATCTCAAACTCACCTTGCATACACTTAGCAAATTCCTTACACAAGGTTTCATTAGTAGCACCAAATATAATGTCATCCACATATATTTGCACAATAAGTAAATCATCATTTTTAGTTTTAACAAAAAGTGTTGTGTCAATCGTTCCTCTAGAAAAATTATTTTCAAAAAAATTTACTTAATCGTTCATACCATGCACGAGGTGCTTGTTTCAAACCATATAAAGCTTTTGATAGTTTAAAAACATGATTTGGAAAAGCATGATCTTCAAAACCTGGGGTTGTTTAACATAAACTTCCTCATTTATAAAACCATTAAGAAAGCACTTTTTACATCCATTTGATAAAGTTTGAAATCTCTAAAACATGCAAATGCAAGTAACATGCGAATGGCTTCTAATCTAGCAACCGGAGCAAAGGTTTCATCGAAATCAATACCTTCTTCTTGATTGTATCCTTGTGCAACAAGTCTAGCCTTGTTTCTTATAATTGTGCCGGATTCATCAAGCTTGTTTCGAAAGATCCATTTGGTACCGATAATGGTATGATCTTTAGGTTTTGGCACAAGTTCCCACACTTTGTTTCTCTCAAATTGGTTAAGCTCTTCATGCATAGCTATCATCCAATGTTCATCGAATTCGGCTTCTTGAAAGTTTTTAGGCTCAATCTGTGAGAGAAAAGCCAAGTTACTACAAATGTTTCTAAGTGAAGAGCGAGTTTCAATACCTTTTGTAGGGTCACCTAGGATTAAATCCTTAGGGTGATTATGAACAAACTTCCATTCTCTTGGCAAATCATCATTGTTTCCTCCTTCTTCTTGAGGTGGAGAATAGGTTGTTCAATCTCTTTGTTCAACTTACATGGTTGGTTCTCTTCTTTGTAGATACTTGAATCTTCCACATTTGGTTCCAAATCTATATTATCACTAACAATTTGCTTTTGAGCAGAGATGTTAGTTTCATCAAATGCCACATGTATAGATTCTTCCACAACAAGAGTTCTTTTATTAAAAACACGATAAGCTTTGCTAGTTAAGGAATAGCCAAGAAAAATTGCTTCATCAGATTTTGAATCAAATTTACCTAAGTTATCCTTACCATTATTATGCACAAAACATTTACAACCAAAAACATGCAAGTGACTAATGTTGGGCTTTCTATCATGCCAAAGTTCATAAGGAGTCTTTTTGAGAATAGGTCTAATTAATGCACGATTTAAAATATAGCATGCGGTGTGAACGGCTTCGGCCCAAAAATATTTAGGAAGATTATTTTCGCAAAGCATTGTTCTACTCATCTCTTCTAAAGTTCTATTCTTCCTTTCTTACACCATTTTGTTGAGGGGTTCTAGGTGCTGAAAAATTATGTCCAATACCATGCTCATCACAAAACAATTCAAATTCTCATTTTCAAGTTCTCTACCATGGTCGGTTCGAATATTAGTAATAAGAAAGCCTTTTTCATTTTGAATTCTACGACAGAGTTTTGTGAAAGAAGAAAATGTTTCATCTTTGTGTGCTAAAAACATAACCCATGTAAATCTTGAATAATCATCAACAATAACAAGACAATAATGTTTACCACCTAGACTAGATGTCCTTGAGGGACCAAATAAATCCATATGCAGTAGTTGTAAAGGTCTAGTTGTGGAAATGTGAGATTTTGATTTAAATGATGTTTTAGTTTGTTTTCCTTGTTGACAAGCACTACAAAGATGATCTTTTTCAAATTTAATTTTTGGAAGTCCAATGACCAAATCATTTCTCAAAAGTTTAGCAATTAAATCCATATGAGCATGACCAAGTCTTCTATGCCATAACCAACTATTTTCATTATTAACATATAACATTTAACATCACTAGCATAGAGATCATTGAGATGAAAAACATAAACATTATCGTGACGATTACCAACGAATAAAGCTTTATGATCATTTGTGCTTTCAATTGTGCAATGTGATTTATCAAAAATAACTCGATTACCTTTATCACATAATTGACTAATACTAAGGTTATGCTTAAGTCCATCAACAAGTAAAACATTTTCAATAGAAGGGTTAGGAGAAATACCGATGCTACCAATACCGATGATTTTTCCTTTCTTGTTGTCTCCAAAAGTAACAAAGCCTCCATCTTTGGATGACAGTGTAGTAAAGAAGGATTTATCTCCGGTCATGTGTCTGGAACATCCACTATCAAGGTCACTTCCCTTCTTTAGCTTTGGACTTAAAACAAACCTACAAGATGACAATCAAGTGTTGGTTTTTGATACCCATAGTTTCTTGGGTCCTTCTTGGTTAGTTTTGTTAGATCCCTTAACAATCCAAATCTTTTTAATTCGTATGTTTATATTATTTTTGAATGGACAAGAAAGTATATAATGGCCTTTCTTTTTACAATAATGACAAGTAATATGAGGGTGAGTCATGAGAGGTGCCTTTTCAAAAATTGTATTGAGATTCTTTTGTTTTTTAATAGGGTCATATCCAATGCCCGCTTTATCGAAAACACATCTTTGATTTCCAAGAAGCATTGAGATTATTCTACCTTTTACAAAATTTTCAAGTGTTTTTGTTAAATCATCAATATTATTTTTTAAAGTAGTTTTCTCATTAGAGATAGTATCAAAATCATTTTTCAAAACAATTTTTTCTTTCTTTAATTCTTCTACATTAATAGATAAAGATGCAACAGATTTCTTCAACACATTATTTTTTGCACAAACTTTTCTAAATTCATCTTGTAGTTCATGGAATGCACTTTCAAGTTCTTCATAAAGAGTAGTTACCTCATCTTGAGTAGAGTCTTCATCTTCAAGAGCCATGAGACATAAGTTGGCTACTTCATTTTCAATTTCATCACTTGAGCTTTCATCTTCACTTTCTCCCCAAGCTGCTACCATGGCCTTTTTGTTTCTTTTGTAGTCTTTTCCATGATTCTTCAATTTTGGACAATCCATCTTCATATGTCCAGGATTTTTACAGTCATAGCAAATAATAGGCTCTTTCTTGTTATCTTTGTTGTACCCTTTCTTGAAAGGTCTTCTTCCTCCAAATTTTTTTTCTTGAAGTGCTTTTTGAGATTTCTACTAAACATGGCATAGCTTTCATCCTCACTAGAGTTTTCATGTTCTTCTTCATTTGATGAGGCTTTGAATGCAATTCCACTTTTCTTTTTGTTTCAACATCCTCATGTCCTTTCATGGTGATCTCATGAGTCATAAGGGAACCCATAAACTCATCCAATCCAAGTGTGGAGAGATTTTTGGATTCTATAATGGCCGTGACCTTTGCTTCCCAATTCTTTGGTAAACACCTAAGAATTTTTCTACCAACTCACTGTTAGTATAAGTTTTGCCAAGAGATTTCAAAGAGTTTACAATTTCAGTAAATCTAGTAAACATACTTGAAATAGATTCATCAGAGTTCATTTTAAACAATTCATAACTATGAACAAGCATATCAATACGAGATTCCTTCACTTGGTTTGTACCTTCATACGTTACCTCAAGTTTGTCCCAAATTTCTTTTGCCGAATCACAACTTGAAATTCTATTATACTCCTTAGAGTCTAATCCACAAACAAGGGTGAGTTTGGCTTTAGCATTGGCTTGCAATAATTTATGATCCCTCTCATCACATTCATCTTCAGTTTTAGGTACACTAATATTGTCTACTAATTTGGTAGGAATTTTTGGACCTTTGGTGACAATAATCCACATGGCATAATCAGTGGCTTGTAGGTATAGGGTCATCTTATCCTTCCAATGACTATAGTTGTTTCTGTCAAACAATGGTGGCCTATTTGTGGCTTGTCCTTCAGCTAAGGTTGCCATGGATCGAAACTCCTAGATGGTTAAATCTAAAACAAGAGTCTAGGCTCTGATACCAATTGTTATCGAAAAGACAAGCTAAGAGGGGGGTGAATTAGGCTTTTTACAAATAAAATAATAATACCTAATAAAACTTATGACTAGCACAATAGATAATATAGTTAATGAAATAAAATAATTAAAACAAGTGTTCTAACAACTATGTCAGTTAATGATTTTAGCACAGTGAAAATATGAAATATAACTATGGCAATTTAAATAAAATAAAGAGATAAGGGAGAGAGAGGCAAACAAATTTATAGTGGTTCGGCTTCAACTCGGTCTACGTCCACTCCTCAAGCTTCACTTGAGATTTTCCACTATACTCTAGTTTCATAGAGTGCTAGCAACCTTTTCACAGATGGAGCAATTCTCCACAGATTTTACACAGACTTTCTAAGTCAAGAACACTGAGTGTACTACACTCTTACAAGGTTGAAAAGAAGGTGTTTTTGCTTTCACAGAAAGCTACAAGAATTATCTCTCAAAGATAGATTAAAAATGAAGCTCTGGTTTTTCTGTAAACTCAACAGGAAAGATGGGCTTAAAGCTATACGTCTCAGTGTATAATTTCTGAAAGAGGATGTAAACAACAATTGAAGAACACTTCTCAGAGAATTTTTCAGAGAATAGATGTGAGTGATTATAAATCAAAGAATATTTTCTGGTTTTTTTTTTTGTTTGTAACTTGTTTACATTAGAGGCTTTGGTATATATAATGAAACTTATAGCCGTTTATAGCCGTTGTACTCCATTATTACTAATTTGAATATCTTTCACTCCATCATTACTAATTTGAATATCTTCCACTTGAACCTTTTGGCCTGCTACTATGCTGACTGTTTGAACCTTTGTTTTGGGCTGTTTGAACCTCTGGTTTGGGCATTATTTTTGGGTTGAAATGAATTCATGATTTAAGCAAATATTAAATAATTCAAACAATATTTAGGATAAAGTTTAGGTGAAAAATAATGGGACAAATAAATTTTGATTCTATTTTTCTCTTTCAAATAAATTAAAATAATTTAAATAAATCATCAAAATAAATTTTGGATTCTATTAAAACATAATTAAATAAATCATCAAAAGAAATTTTGGATTCTATTTTTCTTTTTCAAATAAATTAAAATTAAATAAATCATCAAAAATAAAATTTGGATTCTATTTTTCTCCTTCAAATACATTAAAACATAATTAAATAAATCATCAAAATAAATTTTAGATTCTATTTTTCTCTTTCAAATAAATTAAAACATAATTAAATAAATCATCAAAATAAATTTTGGATTCTATTTTTCTCTTTCAAGTAAATTAAAACATAATTAAATAAATCATCAAAATAAATTTGTCTAACAGATACGTAGTCATATAATTTTCGTAATTCATATGATAATTTCTGGCCCGACAGAAATGTAGTTAGCTTGGTTGTGTGGGCTGGAGGACTGTGTCATCAGAAGGGATCATCGCTTGATTAGATCCATTTTTGAACGGTAAGATTGCTCCTGCATGTTTGAAGATATTTTGGGAGATTGTAGTGAGTTATTTGTTTGCATGATGAGGGAATCAAACGGCTCTCCATGAATGATGTGGTGTGAACCCTTGAATTTGAGTTGGAGTTACAGGAGAATGTGGCGGAGGGAATCAAACGGGAGCTTCTATATGCACACACCATATCCCCTCTTCCCACACCCTTAATGAGAGAGTGTGGTGGGAAGTTGTGTGTGAAGGATGTGTATAGAGAGATAGTGGTGTGTGTAAATAGATGCTCCCGAATCAAACCTGATGGTGCTCGCAAAGAATTTGAGGACGAAAAAGCCCCTTTTGTTCAATGATAGAATTGAGATGATTGAGAATAATGGTGGATAGGTGTTGAATAGTGGGATGACAATGATGAGCAATAGTGGCAAGAGGAGCATTTAGACGGTGTTTGGCATATAGGTATAGCTAGAAAGTTTATAATATTTTATTATAAGTAATAATACTCCAGAGGACGTCGTTCTGGCCCATGAAATTTATTATAGATCTTGTTTTGATGATTTAAAGTATTTATTTTGTTGAATATTTTGTATATTTTATTCACATAATTTTTTTTAAGTCAATCTGATAATTATAACTAATTCATTTTATTACATTTATTATCAAAAAAATATGATTCATTTTTTTTGTCGTCTATTTCTTTGTCTTTTTTCTTTTTTTTTCTTATATATATAAAAAATGCAGTAAATTGCATTAGTTACAGTTATCAGATCGATCAATTTATTTATTTTTTTGTATATGACATACACGAAGTATGCAATAAAATGAATGGTTTAGATCATCGAAACAGGATCCGTGATAGATCCCATGGGCTAGAACAATGCCCTCCAGTCCAGAGTTTGGACTAGAGGGGACCCTCCTACTACAAGTCACCTTTATTAATTTAGAAATTACTCGGAAATTAATCCCCATCACATCCTACATGGATTCCATACTATACAAATTAATCTTCAAACTTATTCCTTTTTGTTATTGTTATTAATTAATTATGTCACATGCATGTGAGTGATGACTTACGCCTTGTTTGGGGAGAATGTTTTTTACTAAATAGTTAAAAGTTATGATATCATTTTATATATTAATTTATTAGTTTTTTTTTTCACAATTATCTATTTAACTAAAAAAATTATTCTAAATATACTAATTTTTTTCATTATAAAAAAAAAAAAAATTAAAAAATGACTAAACAAAGCTTCCAGAAATTTCAATGCCTACCCTAAGAGTAATCAATAACCATGTGTTGGACCATTTTAATATCTTTTATTTATTTACTTATTTATATTGTTCATGAATCTTCTTTTGTCTTATTCATGAATCTAATCTTGTTTATGAATGGAGATTCATTGCTTTGGTGACTTTTTGTCTTGTTCATGAATGGAGTTTAATTAGAATTCATGAACTTGTTAGTGAGTTAATTTTTGGTTCACTCTCCCTTTTCTATGTTCATGGTCATTATTTTTCTTGATGTATTTTGTAATGTCTTAGTGGCCTATAAATAGTTCCTCTCTTCTACTCTTTTCTACAACCAACACACCAACTATTTTCTATACAAGAGAGATTACAAGCAAAGAAGGGTGTTTTTCTTGGTGGAGCTTTGGGTTCACCATCTTGTGCAGAGTTGGCCTGAACCATACGACAAGTGGTCGGGTTGTTGTATCCTAGAGGGGACAAGTCATAATTTTGTGACTGCTGCATCGGTATTTGGGTTCTTCCTACCGCAATGGGCTTGATCTCCTTAAAGAAAATGAGATATCCGTGCCTTAGCCTAATCTATTTGTATCTCTTTTTCTTTGCATTATTTATCAATAAAATATATTTTTTCTGGTATTTTCACCAACAATTTCAAGGAGATCAACCATGGATCAAGTACCAGAAAAAATCAACGATGGAATTGGAGATCTCAACAAGCCTTTCAAGTTCAAGGGAGTTCATTTTAAGAGGTGGAAAGGAAAAGTTTTTTTTTTACCTTAGTCTTTTGAAAGTTGCATATGTTCTTACCGAGAAGAACCCAAACAAAATCCCAACCAAGGAGATGAATGATGAAGACTACGAGGCACATGAAGCAAAAGTGGCTTTTTACAATACAGATGAGTATAAATGTCGCTTTTATCTCTTAAATTTCCTTATTGATTAATTTTATGATTATTACTATGACACCACTTACACTTTGTCTTCTATTAATTTTGGCATGCTCACTTGTGTCATATTAACAGTAAATACGTGGGAATCATGAGTAGTTTAGGATTAATTCCTAAAGTGACAAAAAAAATTTGAGAAATATGAAGTTTGCAGTAAAGAAAAAATTACCAAGAGGCCTCATAAAAGTGTTGGAAAAAATACCGAATTGCTAGAATTATTTTATACTGATTTGTGTGAGTTTGAAGGAATTTTAACTCGGGTGGTAACCGATATATTATCACTTTTATTGATGATTTTTCAAAATACACAAACGTACATTTATTAAAAAATAAAAGTGATACTTTTGAAAAATTTAAAGAATTCCTTCTTGAAGTGGAAAATCAATTCGATAAAAAGATTAAGAGAATTAGAAGTGATAGAGGCTGGGAGTATGAATCTCTTGGATTCAACTCTTTTGTTTAGTCATTTGGAATTATTCATAAGACTACTCCACCATATTCACCTTCATCTAATGGCGTAGCTGAAAGAAAAAATAGAACGTTAATTGACTTGACGAATGCTATGCTTATTGATTCAGGTGCTCTCTCAAATCTTTAGGGTGAGGCTATTTTGACAACTTGCCATGTGATAAATAGAGTGCCACATAAAAAGACTAAAATTGTACCTTATGAGTTGTGGCGGGAGCATAAACCAAATCTAGGCTATTTGAGGGTTTGGGGTTGTTTAGCTTTTGTGAGGCTTGCAGATCTTAAACGACCTAAATTGGGTGAACGAGCTACCACCTGTGTTTTTCTTGGGTATGCGTTGCATAGTACAACTTATAGATTTTTTGATATGGAAAATAATATTATTTTTGAATCAGGTGATGCTATTTTTCATGAAAATAAATTTCCTTTCAAATCTAGAAATAGTGGGGGTCAAATAATTTTTGAAAATATTTTATCCGTGCCTAGCTCTTCTACTCCATCTCAAGTTTTTCAAGAACAAGAAAATTCTCAAATTCAACCAAGGAGGAGTAAACGAGCTAGAGTTGAAAAAGATTTTGGCCCTAACTATTATTTTTACAATGTGGAAGACATTCCTCTGACGGTGCAAGAAGCTTTATCATCACCTGATGCTATTTTTTGGAAAGAGGCATTCACTACTTTCAAATAAAACATGGAAGCTAGTGGATTTACCTCCAGGTTGTAAAACTATTGGGTGTAAATGGGTCCTTCGTAAAAAACTTAAACCGGATAGAACTATAGACAAATATAAAGCGAGGCTTGTCGCTAAAGGTTTTAAGCAACAAGTTGATCTTGATTTCTTTGATACTTTTTCTCCGGTTACTAGAATTACATCCATTAGACTATTGATAGCAGTGGCTACAATTCATGATTTAAAAATTCATCAAATGGATGTGAAAACAACATTTTTAAATGGAGATCTAGATGAGGAGATTTACATGGACCAACTCGAAGGCTTTGTGGAGCCTGGCCAAGAAAGTAAGGTGTGTAAGCTAACTAAATCCCTTTATGGTTTAAAACAAGCTCCTAAACAGTGGCATGAGAAATTTGATTCCTACATGCTTGAGAATGGCTATAAGACTAATGAATGTGATTAAGTGCATATATTATAAAACTTGTAAGAATGTACATGTAATTATTAGCCTATATGTGGATGATCTACTTATCTTTGGCTCTAATTTGCATATTATAAATAAGACTAAAAATATGCTTAATAGCCACTTTGATATGAAAGATCTTGGTGAAGCCAATTTTATTTTGGGAATTAAAATTACCAAGACTAATGATGGCATTTTTTCTTGATCAGTCGCATTATGTTGAGAAAATTTTAAAGAAATATAATTTTCTAGACTGTAAACATGTTGCTACTCTTGCTACTTTTTTGATGCAAGCATATATTTATCTGTTGTAACAAATGAAAAAGAAGTGATTAATCAAAAGGAATATGCTAGCATGATTGGTAGTTTGAGATATGCTACTGACTGTACTAGACCTGACATTGCATATGTTGTTGGAGTACTTAGCAGGTTTACTAGCAAGCCAAGTCGAGATCATTGGCTAGCCATGGGAAGAATTATGAGATATTTATCTGGTACCAAAAATTATGGTTTGTTTTATAACAAGTATCTTGTGGTACTTGAGGGATGTAGTGATGCTGATTGGAACACTTTGTCAGGTGATTCTTTCTCTACCTCGGGTTTTATTTTTACCTTGGGTGGTGGTGCTATATGTTGGAAGTCTAAAAAACAGACTATAATTGCTAATTCTACTATGGAAGCTGAACTTATAGCATTAGCTTCAGCAAGTGAGGAAGTGAATTGGTTGAGAGATTTGTTACATGAAATCCCTTTTTTGGGAAAACCAATTCCTCCTGTGTTAATTCGTTGTGATAGCACTGCTGCTATTGATAGAGTGAACAACCATTTTTATAATGGTAAATCCAGACCTATTCGAAGGAAACACAGTAATGTGAGATCATATTTGAGTAATGGCATCATAACTGTGAATTATGTAAAATCTTGTAATAATCTTGCGAATCCGTTAACCAAGGCCTTGGCGAGAGATAGGGTCTGGAATACATCGAGGGGGATGGGTTTGAAGCCTATAAAATCATAAACCATGTATGAGGATACCCAACCTAGGGACCAGGTTCAATGGGAAGAACGAATCATATGGTGGTTGTAAAAAATGCACTCTTTAATATTTTGTTATCCATCCCTATGATGTAAGTGCATTTGTCCTGTAATGTTGGAGGGTTGAGTTTTTATACTCTTAATGAAATGTTGTAGCTCTTGTTGAGTGGGGTGTGTAAATTACAGGAACATCCTTGACAGATTTCACCTATGTGAGCATGAAAGTGGGGCCGCTTTCTATGAGAACAAGACTTATTCTCAAATATGCTCATGAAAACTGGGATAAGCACAAGGCCGTAATGTGCTGGCTATTAAAAGCTCATGTCAACACTGTAGATCGCCCGAAACTCCGCTCCGCGCGCGAGGGCACGAATTGTGGTTCTAGCTACTACAGTTCGGACTCATGTCACGGTTTTGAATCTAATCTCACAAAGTGCAATGTAAGACTGATAAATCACCAAAGAGTCCAAATCCGGCAAATCGTTTTGGAAAATCGATTTTAATCAAAAAGCGCCAAACATGGACTGCTTTGCCAGATTTCAGAGTTGCCACCTAAATATTTTATTTTGGGAAATTTAGGAAACCCTGACTCGTGCCTAAGGCCATATGTCCATCATCACCAAAGTTGCCTCGGCTCGGGAACTTGGGTACGAGAGGGAAAGGTCCTGAAATGAGCACCCCCGCTCGCCGATCAAAGATCGGCCTCTACTAACATGATATGTTATTTTTGAAAACACATGCGTTCTTATTCCGATTTGTTAATCTAGAATTACTATGTGATGTGCACAGTATACAAATATAGACTCAATCACGCGGATTGGAACAAAAACTCACGTTTGTTTTTTAAAGTGGTTTGAAGGTGCTACTCGCAAGTAGGCTAAGATCTGAATTTGCCACCTTCAAGTGGGCTTAGAAAAACATGATTTTGCCACTTCAATTAGGCTTAAAACTCACAATCATCGAGTTGTTCCAATTCAGGCAATCAAACCTCCACCCACAGGCATTCAAGCAGTTGATCACTTAAGCAGTGAGCCTCATGGCAAGCATGCTAAACATGGCAGTCACTTACACGCATGTAAGGATGCTAAAGCATAAACACTCACAGTGTACTCTAAGCCAAAACAGAAGCTAGTTAGTAATCAATGCATGATCCTAGCTATGCAAACAATGCCTAATGCAACACATGCAAAAATGCAACTAAGATAGGCTCGGCTATTCTAAGATGTCATGTGAATGCAACTAGATAACATGTATTCAAATTCGTATTGAAATACAATGCAGTTTGTATGATGCGCCGAGCCCGGTGCATGCAAGACAGATGAATGATGCATGCATGCAAGCATAAGGATGCTAATTGAAAATGACCCTAAACTAGCCATCGAAAGCGGTTAAATAAAAGGGAGAGAAATTGGGGGTTGGAAGACATGCATCACACACACGCACACTTATTACAAAATTCGCCCTCTCAACGGAGGGTCCAAATAATAAGCTAAGCTAGCTACACTAAGCTAAGCTATCTAACTAATCTAATTAATCTAATTAAACTAGTTATTACACAACAAATTGAATAACTAGCTACAACTAATTATTACATCACTTTAACTAATTAACAAATTAATTAAATTACATAAACATGCTAATTATTAAGTAAGCATTAAACTACACTACTCAGCTCTGCTATGGAAAGTTGAACAATGCATGCTAGGTCGGCGTTGCTCGGAAATCCATCGCTATGCCCCAACTTGCCTCTGTTTGCATTTGACCTCAAAACACTGCACAGACTTCCAGATAGCTTCTACTCCAACATGGAGACCTCCAGGAAGGCTGCCGACCACTTTTTGGTGTTGTAGATCACCTGTAGACCACCTAAGTATGCTGCGACTAGAAAAAGTGGTCGGCCAACTACTTTTTTTGGTCTGCTGACCAGAAATTCTGCCACACTCTAGTTTGCTGCAACAAGAACTAGAAGGGGCACAGCAGTGTATTTGCAAGATATGTGTGCACAACCACCCTCCCTATCATTTCTTAAGCTCAAGGGAGTGTGGTTCTCGACTCTCGGGCCACCAACTGAGCATCGCGATGCACGATGGCCAAGAAGCCAAGTTTACACAATTCAATGTCAATGAATGCACAAATAAGACATAAGGGCCTTTAAACTCTATCATGCATGATCAAGAGCATTGGCAACCGAGAAATGAGATACGTTTCATCACTTCAAGTACGAAATGTCCCTCGTTTCTCGTGTTTGGATTAACTCTCAATCCAAACACAATGCAATACAACATGATCAACTTATCAATACTAATGGCATGCAAACAACATGCAATGCATGCACATGCAAACAACATGCAAACAGCATGCAATGCAATGACATGCTCTTCTGTGAGTGCTAGAATGGCATGCCCAAGATTCTATCATGCAAACAATGCATGCATGGCAAGTTTAGAAGCTTAAGGCATCAAAACTAGGAAAGAGCATCTCACAAGAGGCATGCAAAACAATGCTCAATGGACTTAAACCGAATATGGACAGACCTAAATCATGCCAAAACAGTGGCCAAAATGCTATGAAATGATGTCATGAAAGGCATGGTGATGCTCATGCAATGGCCTATCAACTAAGCATAAGAGCACAACCCTCAAACATGATTAAGAAGTGACAAACATGGAAGTGTGACAACACTATATGCACTAAAATATCATGTGAAATGATGTCATGGCAAGCAAACATCTCAAGTATGTCATACTATGGTGCTCAAAACTCAAGGCTAGCAAGGCCAATTGCACTACAGCTATGCAATACATGAACCACATGGACAAGACAACTCAAAACAGTCCTAGAGCATGTCAAATCAAGGCTAAAACATGCATGGAGTATAGCTAAAACAAGATAGCATGAAGGGCATGAAGCATGGAGTATGCATGACCAATAAGGAGGATTACACTACACCTACCAAAACCAAGCATGAGATGACTTTACCAACAAAAATTAGAGTTGTATCATGGCAAAATAGGACCAAATACACACTGAAATGGTGGCCTAAAGAGCTAGGCAAGATGGCATACATATTGGCTCATACTTAAGGCATAAAGCACCAACCCTCCAAAGCATTGAAAGAGTGAAAGATGTGAGGACATAGAAGTGGGACATGCTCTAAAATCACATAACAAATGATGCCAAATCATGCAAATAGCCCAAGCAATGCATGCTAGTGACTTGGGAATTCAAAGCTAGTGAACTAGAATGCACTATGGCTATACAAAGCAAGGCATGCATGACCAAAACAACATAAAACAGAGCTTAAGCACGGTAAATCATGAGTAAAAGCTTGCTGGAGTTGAGCCAAAAACATGCTAGAATGATGGTCCAAAGCATGATGCATGTTAAGCTAGTTTAGTGGAATTGCACTACAAGTGCAAGGAGCATGCAAGAGGCTATCAAACCAACCCAAAACAGAGTTATAACATGGCAAAACAACACCAAAAACATGCTGAGATAGAACCAAAACATGCTAGAAAGGCATGCTACTTTGGAAAGCTTCAAGTAGGATTACACCACACCTACAAGAAGCATGCAAGGGGTGACCAAGACAACCAAAAACAGAGTCATGGAAGGTCTAAAAGGTCACAAAAAAAGTGCTCAACAAAGCTTCAAGAAGATAGAGCTACATGCTCCTTTGATGAACCATTAACACAAACAAACAGAGAAGAGGAAGGGGGACCCCCTCCTATTTAAGACCTCAAACACACTTTCCACCACTAAAATTCCTCTAGAATTTAGTGGTAGAAAGTTCATGCAAAGGTGATCACAAAGGCCTAAAGTGATGGCCCAAAACAAGGCAAAACAAGGCACAAAATGGGGTAGACCACCCCCAACACCAAAGAGACCTTAAACAAACATTTCAAGCACTTAAAATTATAACTTTTTTCAGTTGAAAGTCAAGCCAAAATAAGCATGCAAGGGTGGCCTAGTAAGCAACTACAACAAGGCTTTAAGATGATTAGAGACTCACCCTTGAAGAATCAAAGCAAGACAACAACTTCTGAGGAAAAAACCAAGCCTTGAGCTCCAAACAAACCTCCAAGAACCTCAATCCAAGATTGAAGGTGTTTCACTATGTGTTTGTGTGCAAAAGAGTGAGGAAAAGGCACTTTCAAGCACAAATATGAAGCAAAGGAGCAATATAGAGATCGATGATGTATGTATATGCCCTAAGCAATTTTCTGAACTTGAGACAATAGGGAGGAGGTTCCCTTTTATAGAAAAACATGCATCAAGCTTGTTGAGCAAGCTTGAAGCTTGAATCAATCCCTCCATACACGTGTATGGAGGATGCCTTCTGTGCCCAACAGCTGGCACAGCTGGCGAGAAAATATCTGCAGAAAAGTGCAGGAAAGCTGTCGACCAGTTGAAGTGGTCGGCCAGCTACTTTTTCTGGCTGGCAAGAGGAAAAAGTGGTCGGCAAGGGGGAGGAGTGGTTTGCACAAAGAAAGCAAGGTGGTGGCATGGCTGCCGACCACTTTTAGTGGTCCACAGACCATTAAGACCAACTGGTCGACCAGAAAACTGGCTGGCAAGCACAAAAAGTGGTCTTTAGGGAGAGAAATTGGTCTACAACCCTTATTCCACCCTCCAAGCAAGGAAAACAAGGTTTGTGCCAAAAATAAACCAAAAAGGATGAAAGACCCTTATTCCACGGAACAAAGCGCGCAACCGGAAGCCTCGAAAACTAGTCTACGGGTACCAAAAGTGATCTACGAGGGAAAGGTGGTCTACGGCCACAAAAGGGTGGTCTATAGACCTCTGTTATCCTCTAGGCCAAGGCAACAAGGCATGGTCCAAAAACCAGGCCAAGAGGAGAACGTTAAGACGTCCCGAGACAAGGCGCTCGGCCGAAGGCTTCGGAAACCGGAAACTAGTCTACAAGAGGGAAAAGTGGTCTACGACCACAAAAAGTTGTCTACAGACCTCTCTCTCCCTCCAGGCAAGGTCAACAAGGCATGGTCTACAAACCAAGCCAAGACACAAAGAGTTCAGAGGCCCGGAGGCAAGGCACTCAGCCGAAAACTCTAAAAACTCGAAACGAGCACAAACATGCGCGATCATCGAGCGCTCAATCAATGACGTCTGAGTCTTAAGGTAGGTCAAAAATGGGGTATCTACAAACACCTGGATTATTATGTGTGAGCAGTAATACTTTATTTCCCCTAAGCAGTCATAGTTTAAGTCTGAGACCACTACTGACTCTGGAGTAGAGGTTATTGTTTCACTAATAAAGGTTCAATGCAGAGCACACCTTCATGATGCAGACTAGTCTATCTTTGTTTGGCAATCTCTCTTATCCTTGTTAATATTAAATGAGTGGGGGATTGTTGAACCATTTTAATATCTTTTATTTATTTATATTATTCATGAATCTTCTTTTGTCTTATTCATGAATCCAATCGTGTTCATGAATGGAGATTCATTGCTTTGGTGACCTTTTGTCTTGTTCATGAATGAAGTTTAATTAGAATTCATGAACTTGGTAGTGAGTTAATTTTTGGTTCACTCTTCCTTTTCTCTAGGTTCATGGTCATTATTATTTCTTGATGTATTTTGTAATGTCCTAGTGGCCTATAAATAGTTCATCTCTTCTACTCTTTTCTACAACCAACACACCAACTATTTTCTATACAAGAGAGATTAGAAGCAAAGAAGGGTGTTTTTCTTGGTGGAGCTTTGGGTTCACCATCTTGTGCAGAGTTGGCTTGAACCATACGACAAGTGGTTGGGCTGTTGTATCCTGGAGAGGACAAGTCATCATTTTGTGACTGTTGCATCGGTATTTGGGTTCTTCCTACCGCAGTGGGCTTGATCTCCTTAAAGAAAATGAGATATCCGTGCCTCAGCCTGATCTATTTGTATCTCTTTGTCTTTGCATTATTTATCAATAAAATATATTTTTTTTGGTATTTTCACCAACACCATGCATGCATGATGTTTCGTAAGAAAGCAAAATAAAATAAATAAGTTATAATTATTTGATTAATTTAAATTATTTTATATAAATAATATACATAAATAGCTCCACAATATGAACAATTTAAATTATTAAAATAAAATCTGTGATAAGTCCAATAAACCCGAACAACACTATCTAGTCCAAATCGTGGATTAAAAGCAATTCCAATAATCCTATAATATTTCCTGAATAATTAAAAAAGATTTGAATCATAATCCATTAATTTATATGAAATCCACGTGAGACCCATATAAAAAAATCACAATAACTTGTTTATGCCTTTGCCAGACATATACATGAACTAATCTTCCATCCAAAATTATTTCCCCTTTCCCTTTTCCTTAACCTTGGCTGCATCTAGTGTCCTTGGGTTATTCACATATAACTTGTACAACACTAGTTCATTTCTTCTTGTTTTCTAGCTACAACAAATGAAGATGCTTCCTCATTATTGCATGAAGGAGCCACAATGCATATGCCCAGTTTGATAAAACTGAATTCTGTAATCAATTTTTTTTTCTTTTGTTTAGGTTTTGAAAATGTGTTAACTTATGCTTTGTTATTGTGTTTTAGCAATGTTTGTTGTTTCATAAAAAAAGAAAAATTCAAATAAATTTTCCTACAATATGCAAATTTTTTTTTAAAAAGAATTATCATGTTAAGTTTATGTATATTAAAAAAATAAAAATATTATTTATTTTTATTGCACTACTAAGTGAGATCTTAATTAGTGGCAGGAGAAACTTTAGGGTTGTTTTTAGTGTTGACAAAGTATATAAAATGTATTAAGCTTTCGTTTGGGATGTGGGTTAACTTTTTGGTTTTCTAACTTTTTGTCTATTTTAGCCTAGAGCTAAAAAGTCTTGTTTGAGATAAGCTTTTTGACTTTTTTGATTTATAGCGATTCTAGTTTTGACCCCACTTTTATTGTATTCCGTACTCGGGTTTCGTGGTTTAGTATTGTTGTTCATCTATTTTCTCCTTGTTTTTCCTTTAAGTTTGTCTTTTGGATTGTTGTGGTTGTGTTTGAAACAAGTTAGTTGCTTGATTTCCAAACTCTTGTTGCCCAGATTTTTGCTCCTCTACTCGAGCGGCACTTCTTGCGCTCGAGCAGGTTTTGCAAACTCTCAGAACTTTTGCAGGTCTGCAAAACTATTGGGAGAGTGTATTCTACGCTCGAGCGGGTTCTTCTGCGCTCGAGCAGGCTCAGCTCGAGTGGCCATTTCTTGCGCTCGAGTGGTTGGTCTGTTGCCTGCAAAACTATTAGATGTGTGTTTTCTACGCTTGAGCGCCACTTCTTACACTCAAGTGGTGAGCGTCTTTTTCATTGTGTCTTGGCGCTCGAGCTGCACTTCATGCGCTCGAGCAGAACAACTTATTGTGTTTGACGCTCAAGCGTTACTTTTTACGCTCGAGCGGACTATGCGTATATTAGTTCGCAACAACACCTTTTTACATCACTTTTTCACATCTTTTTCCACCAAAACTCTAGATCGGGACCCTCTCTCTCTAAAACACTTTCTCTCTCTACATTTTCACCTAGTTCTAGTGATATCTCTACTCCCTTGCCTTTGTTAAAACGTTAGAGCATCTCAAGGGCTACATTTTGATCCGATTAAAGCTTGGTTTCGGCGTCCTTGAAGTTTCTCCATATCTCCCTTTGGTTTTCTAAGCTTAAGGTAAGGATTTTCTACACCTTCTTATGTCTTTTAACTTAGTTATTGGTTGTTGTATAACAATGGCGGGTTTTGGGAGTATTTTGGACAAACCTCGGGTTTGTGATGTAAAATCAAAAGAGAGGTTTCTAGTGAATGTGATATAAATGGTATTGAGATTTGAAAATGAAGTTATATTGTGTCACAATTGCTGACTTTGGCATTTGGGTTGACATTTGGGAAAGAGGGAAGTTAACCTAAAATGGGTCAAATATTTATTTTGTGTAAATAAATGAAATTGGTATTATAAATATGAAATTGGATGAACGTTGTTGTAAATGCATTACCTCACACTTTTGGAAATTTGAATAAATTATCTGTCTTTAGATTGAATACCTGTTTAGAAATATCTGTATTGGGCTATTGGTAGAGGATAGCTATGATTGTTGTAGAAATTACATGAGGATTAGGTGAATTAAAACTAATCTCTTGTGGGTTGTCGTTGAATATGACTATATTTTAAATATATTGTATATGTATGATTGGTTAGGAGGAGAAACGGATGTACTTCATGTTTAGGAGGAGATATGGGATGGACTCCATTGAATTAAGTTGGCCTATGTGTCCTGGGTGAAAGTCCCAAAACCGCGCGTATACATGGGTGCCGATCCCGCGGATGAAATTTTTGTAAAATGGCAAATTGAAATGTTTGTGTGATAATTGTGTTAATCTAGGAACCACTAAGTTGTAGTCTTAGATGGGTCATCTGAAAGATAATAAAACTGGCTCATGAATTGAAATGAAATGAATTAACTTGAATTGATAAGAAGGAAAAGGGGATTAAGGTGTAAATTTTGGCACTTTATGATTATATACAAAATGAATGTTTTATCATTGGCCTTGTAAATGCACATTTTACTTGTACCTTCGTTGAAACTCATATATTGTGTTAGATTGTTCGTATTGGGCTTTGGTTCATCCTATCTAGGAAAAACCATTTTCAGGTGTTGATGATATGCCTCCGCCAAGGCAGTAGCTCGGAGGGAGTTTGGGGCACGAGCTTTACTTTTTGTACCTATTTGTATAGCCAAGGGCTTAAATTGTATAGAGTTAGACTCTCTTTTGTTGTAACCAAGCAATGACTTAGAAAAATGTAAGCCTTCAGGGCACATAATTATATATTTAACTTTCATTCTTCTTTACGACTTGTAACACATGCTATAGATTCAGGATGAACTATTTATAAATGTATATCGCATGTGTCACTTTTGTATAACGATTCAGGTTAATGGAAGTTTATTATTTTGATTACGTTGTCTTATGTATATTTTGTTGGGTCGAATTATTGTAATTATTTTGGGGCGTCACATTACTTTTATAAGAGAAAAAATGAAATGATTATGGTTTGGATGTGATGTTTTATCTTATTGACTTTATATCCTATTTTGTCTTTTCGTGACTATTTTAGCCCAGGCTTTTTGTGCCAAACGAAGCCTAAAATGTGTAAAAATATTTTAAAATATATAAATAATGTATCAGATTATAATTTTTTAAAAATTTTATCTGTAAATCCCATATGCGAAAATGTTAATCCATTTAGTCCTAAGAGTTTTCTTATGAATCAATTAGTTATTTTTATTTTGGAAAGTTGTATTTATTTGATTTGGTACCATTTAAGTTTAAGTGAATGCTATTTTGTGATTTATTTTTTTAATTTTTTGATTGGTTTTTCGGATTGTAGACACCCTATTTTTGACCGTCCTCAAGACTTGGTTGTGCTTGCAGGTACATCCAACAACAAGTTCGATTGCTCGTCGAGTACTCGACTTTCACGGCGGAACGTCACAGGTTTGAGCTTTCCATACCCTGTATCCTTTCTGCCCCATTTTTGGACCATGTATTAGCCCTTCCAGCTTGTTTTTCTTGGTGCACTGCCGGCCCCCTTTTTGTCGGCCATGCCTTTGTTACTGGGCCATTGATAAAGCCTGCCGGCCATCAATGAGCCACTGCCGGCCACCACTGATGGCCGGCAGACCCGTTTTCTCAGCAAGTTTCACGCCAGATCTTTTGAGCCAGCTGGTTTTCACTCATCTCCCCTCCATACACGTGTATGGAGGGATGAAGCTCTTGCCAAGCTTGTTTAACAAGCTCTTTGCATTCTTCTATATAACGAGAGGCCCTTCTTCTCTATCAGAGGTTCAGCCATTTTTAGAGAAGTTGTATCTCTCTCTCTCTCTCTCTATATTTCTCATTCTCTCTCTCTATATTGTATTTGTTTATGCTCTAAAGTCCATTTTTCTTGCACTTTTGCACTACAACACATAGTGATACACCACCATCTTTGAGCTAAGGTTCTTGGGAGTGTTACTTGAGCTCTGAAACTTGGTTTCTAGCCTCTGAGGTTGCTGGTTTCGAGGTTGATCTTCAAGGGTGAGTATATTCCCCTTTTAAGCCTTTGTTTGTATCTCATTTTGGCCATCCTTGCATATTGTTTTAGGCCTTGCTTTCAACTGAAAAAAGTTTTGTTTTTAAGTGCTTTTGATGATTGTTTAAGGTCTTCTTGGTGTTAGGGGTGTACAACCCTCTTGTATGCCTTGTTTGGCCTTGTTTTGTGCCATGTTTTAAGGCCTTTGGAATAGTCTTGGTTTGACCTTTTAGCCACTAAAATCCAGTGAATTTTCAGTGGTAGGCATGTGGTTTTGAGGCCTCAAATCAGAGGGGGTGACCCCCCTCTCTTTTTGTTTTTATTTGCTTATATCATTGGCCTACCAAAGGAGCATGTATCCCTATACTTTTGAGGCCTAGTTCAGGCACTTTTTTGTGACTTTTAGGACCTGCCTTAAGTCTGTCCATGGTTGGTTTGGTCACCTTGTGCATGCTTCTTGTATGTGTAGTGTAATCCCATTTGTGGCTCATCAAAGTAACATGTCTTTCTTGCATGTGTTGGCTCCATTTCAATAGTTTTTTGGTGATGTTTTACCATGCCTTAGATCTATTTTGGGTTGGTTTTGTCACTCCATGTATGCATAACACACTTGTAGTGTAAATCACACAAATTAGTTTTGTATGCTTCACAAAGTAGCATGTCATTCTAGCTTATGTTGAGTCCATTCCAGCATGTTTTTGGTGATGTTTTACCATGTCATGACTCTGTTTTGGTTTGGTTTGGTGGCCCCTTACATGCTCCATACACTTGTAGTGTAATTCCATGAATTAGCCTATTATGTCTCATGCTTTAACATGTCATTTTAGCATGCTTTTGGCTTAACTTAAAGAAGACTTTGTTCATGTTTTAGCATGTTTAAGGTCTGATTTATATTGTCTTGGTCATGCATGACTTGCTTTGTATAGCCTTGGTTCAATATAGCTTGTTGGCTTTGTGTATTGAATCCACTAGCATGTGTTACTTGGCCTATTTCAATGATTTGGCATCACTTGTTATGTTATTTCAGTCCATGTAATGTGGTCATACACTTGCATTTGACATTCTTTCAATGCCTTGGAGAGTTTGTGTTTTATGCCTCATGAATGGATCATTGTGCATGCTTCTATGCTTAGGTCTTTGGGATGCCATCTCAGTGGGTTTTTGGGTTTATTTTGACATTCCATAACTCTGATTTTCATTGATTAAGTCATGCCATGTTTGGTTGAAATAGGTGTAGTGTAATCTCCCTTGATAGCCTTGCATGCCTCATGCTTTTTGGCCTTTTGTTCTAGCTTGTATTGGCTAAGTTCAAGCACGTTTTTAGTCTCACTTCGACCTACCTTGGGACTATTTTTGATGCCCTTGCCCCTTTCGGGCTTGCTTTGTATAGCTTTGGCTTAAGTCCCTTTGCTAATTTCGAGCTTTGAGCTTTCCTGCATGCTTTGTTTGTCTTGATAGTGGTTTGGCTTCCCTCCATACTTGATTTCAGAGCTTATGGTGCTGTCACATATCCATGCTTGTCACTCTTTAAGTGTGCTTAAGAGTTACATCTTTGTGCCTTAATCCTTGAGCCAATTGGCATACATGCTTGTCTTGTCTTTTTCATGCTTTTCATACCATCATTTTAGCACTAATGGCCACTGATTTGGGGCATGACTGAGGTCTACCCCTTTTGGTTTAAGTCCATTTGGCATGTTCACTTGTGTAGACACCCCATTTTTGACCGTCCTCAAGACTTGGACGTCACCGCTAGAGCACTTGGTGATTACCCATGTTCGTGTTTTGTTTTGAGTTCCCGGAGGTCTCGGCTGCGCGCCTTGCTTCAGGATCTCTCAACTCGACTGTTCTGTGTTTGGTTTTGCACCAAACACTTGTGTTTTTGTTTCTGAGGGTAGAGAGTAGCTTACTAGCTACCCCTGACACCCATCGGCCATGGCTTGAGGCTACTGGCCGTGTTTTGAGGCTACCGGCCATTGGTGAAACATACCATTGGCTGGTCGGCATTTGGTGTGGCCGGCCGACCATATGTTTGGCCGATGGCCTCCTTTTTTGGCCGGTACCACCTTTTTGCCTTTTTCAGGCATGGTGCATGCCAGCTGTGCCAGCTGGAATGCACAAGACCTGCCCCCGTGCATATTTGTGGTTGTTTTCCACCCTTTGACACTTTTTTTTTGCATCTTTTTGCTCAAAGTTTCTTGAGGAAGCTTTGACCCCTTGTCTTGGCTTCCTCAAGAAGCTTGCACCTTTGCATTAGCTTCTCTTAGAAGCTTAGTCCCTTTGACCCTTTTGTTTAGCTTCTTTGAGAAGCTTAAACACCTTTCCTTGCCTATATAAGGAGAGCCTCTCCTTCCATTGGGGAGGTTCAGCAAAAACCAGAGCAATATATATATATATATATACATTTGATATATACCTTCTCTCTCTATATCTCCCGCTCTCTCATCATTTGTGTGTGTTTGAGGACCTAAAAGGGTGATTTGCTTTTAGTTTTGCACTAACACACACACTAATACACCATACTTCAACTTTGAGAGGTGTTGAGGGTTTGTTCTTGAGGCTTTGGGCTGGTTTTGACCAGAAGAGGGTGGCTGGACTTGCTGTTCTTCAAGAGTTCTTCGAGGGTAACACTATTGCTTTATTTCCCCCATTCTTGCACTAGATTTTTACCTGTCTTGCATGCTATTTTAGAATTTGTGTATAACTGAAAAAAGTTTTGTATTTGCATGCTTGAGATACTTCATTAAGGTCATTTTGTTGTTGGGGGTCGGCCTCCCCCTCTTAGGCCTTGTTTGGCCCTTTTGGTGTTCTCTTTATTGAGCTTTGGTTACTATTATGTGTTGGCCTTCTCACCACTAAAATCCAGTGGATTTTCAGTGGTGAAGAAGGGGTTTTGAGGTCTTGCATAGAGGAGGGACACCCTTCTCCCCTTGTGTCTCTTTTGTTTGTGTTTAAGGCTTATAAAGGTAACATGCATGCCTAGTTGTCTTTGGCTCCATTTCAGAGGTTTTTGGGTGTTTTTTGGTCATATTATACCTCTGTCCCATGTTGGTTTGTCGACCCTTTGCATGCATAATACACTTGCTTTGTGTTCCCTTATTTTGCCTAGAAATACATCTTGCCATTAGACCATCATGCTTGCATTTTTTTGCCTAGCTTTGTGAAGTTTTTGGTCATATTTTTCCATGCTTGAGGTCTGTTGGGTGTTGATTTGGTCATGACTTTCATGCTTTGTATAGTCTCTTTGCATTCTAGCATGTTGGCATCAGGTGTGTGAGTCATTGGCATGCATTACCTTGGTTATTTCAGTGATTTGGACTCACTTATTATGTCATTTCAGACCATGTTTTGTGCTTGTGTGCTTACATTCATCATCATTTCCATGCCTTGAAGAGTTGGTCTTTCATGTCTAGGAATGGAGCATTATGCATGCATATGTGTTTGAGGCTTTGAGCTGTCATAACAGTGGGTTTTGGGGATCCTTGTTGCATGTTAAAACCCTATTTTGTATTGAAAAGTTCATGCCATGAGTGGTCGGGGTAGTTGTAGTAGAATGCTTTTGTTTTATGCCTTAGTCTTGGGCCCATTGGCATGCATGTTTGCATGAGCACTTGTCCATCATTTTGGGCACTTTTGGTCATTGTTTTTGGGGTGGGTTGAGGTCTGCCCCTTTGTAGTTTAGGACCACCATTGCATGATCATGTTACATTGCTTTGGTTTCATGTTTGCATGGTATTTTACTTGCATGTTCACATAGTGTTTAGCTAGTTGCATCCCATATACTTGTTGCATATTTGGCATGTTTATCTTGCATTGACTTAGTTTGCATGCTTAGTTTGCATTGCATTTGGCATGCCTTGCTTACTTAGCTTCATGTTGCATATTTGACCATGTTGCATATGTGAGGTACATTGCATACTTGCATTACATTTTGCTTGTTTGGGGTCAAACCAAGCATGAGAAATGGGGTAACGTTTGTACTTAAGTGACATAACGCGCCTCGATCCTCGGTCGCCAATACCTTTGATCTCAACATGATAGGGTGTTAGCTTTCATTTGATTGTTGCATACATCTTACGTTGAATGGCAACCTTGGCTTCTTAGGCCATCATGCATAATTGATGGCCTGAGGGTCGAGGGTCATGCTCCCTTGAGTTCATTGCATGATAGGGAGTGTGTCCATGCTTACATTTGCTTGAAAATTCCATGCCATACACTGCTTGTCCTCTGTTGCTGTCAACTGCAGGATTCTGCAGCAAGAAATGGCCGGCCGGCCACTTGAAGTGCCGACCGACCATCAGTGGCTGGCCGGTGGTCCAATAGTTGGCCGATCACCACATTCTAATGGCCGGTGGTGCTTTTCATTAGCCGGTGATATTCCAGAGTGATCAGGAGTGGTTCAGAGGTGCCCTAAGAATTTCATAGTCTTCAGAGGAGCAAGGCAGTGTAACAGAGGCAATAGTGGCATGGCACGGGTTTTCTGGGCAAGACGGATCGAGCATGCATCATCCACGCATCCCGAGAGGGCTGCGACCATCCTCTCTCTGCATTTGATTTGTTAATTAAATATAAAGATATGTAATATTTAATTAGTTAGAAAAGTTATATTATATTTGTTTTGTAATTTATTCGGACCCTCCGAGCGAGGGCAATTGTGTAATAGTGTGTGTGAGTGTGTGCATGTCTTCCAATCCCACGTCTTTCTTCCCTTTTATTTACCCGCTTATGATGGCTAGACTAGGGCATATTTAAATTAGCATACCTTATGCTATGCATGCGTGCATCCATACATTTGTCTTACATACATCGGGCTCGGCACATCATGCTAACTGCACTTGTATTTTAATTCCAAATTGAGTACTTGTTAGTTGCAGCATTTCACATGCCATCTTTAGGGTAGCCGAGCCTATTCTAGCTGCATCCTGCATGTGTTGCATTAGCCATCTTAACATGAACTAGGATCATGCATATGATTACTAACTAGTTTCTGTTTTGGCTTGGAGTACTAGGTAAACTTTTATGCTTTAGCATACCGCATGCGTGCGAATGTGGTTATAATAGCATGATTACCATGAGGCTAGCTACTTATGTGATATAACTGCTTGAATGCCTGTGGATGGAGGTCGAATTACCTAAATTGGAATAATGCATTAAAGCTGTGAGTTTTAAAGCCCACTAGATAGTGGCAAAAACCATCTTTTCTAAAAGCCCACTCGAGGGTGGAAAAACCTACATTTTAGCCTACTTGCGAGTAGCAACCATTTTCAAACAACATGAAATGTTTTGTTCCAATTTAGGCAATTTGGTCTATACTTTTTGCTGTGCGCATAACATAGTAATTCTAGGCTAATAACCGGAATAAGAATGCGTATGTTTTCAAAACAGATATCATGGTTAATAGAGGCCGATCTTCGGATCGGGCGAGAGGGGGTGCTCATAGCTGACCCTTCCCAATCGTACCCAAGTTCCCGAGTCGAGGCAACTCTGGTAATGACGGACATGTGGCCTTAGGCAAACGAGTCAGGGTTTCCTAAATTCCCCCATTAAAAAAAAATATTTAGGTGGCGACTCTATATCTGGCAAAGCAGTCCATGTTTGGCACTTCTTTCAAAAAATCTATTTTCTCAAAATGATTTGCCGGATTTGGACTCTTTGGTTCAGATTAAGGACCGTGACAATCGAGTCCGAACAGTAGCACGGAGGCCCTCACGCGGGGCGTGTCTACAACTTGCATGTTGTTTGTATGCTTATTTTGCCTTGCATTGAGTATGCATGTCCCTAACATTGCTAATTTGTCCTTGTATCATCGCTTTGTGCATGCCATGTAGTACATTGCATTGAGTATGCCATGTAGTTGCATGTTTGCATGCTTAAGTCATATTGCATGTTTGCCATGCTTGTGTTGCATTGTTGTTTGGATTAAGAATTAATCCGAGCACGAGAAACGAGGACGTATCATACTTCAAGTGATGAAATATGTCTCAATTCTCGGTCGCCGACGCTCTTGATTATCCATGATAGAGTTCTAGGCACTTATGTGTTTTTCTTGTGCATTCATTTTACATTGAATTTGCACAAGTTGGATCTTTGGCCATTATGCATCGTGATCGTGATTGATGGTCTTGGATCCGACTATGCCTCTCCCTTGATGTTTTGAGGTGATATGGGGTGGCATAGTGCGTACATACCCTTGGGAGACCCTCCCTTTTCTCTATTTTGCACTCTGCTGCAGCTTGGTGTCACAGCACATCAGTGGCCGGCAGTGCCTTGCAGATGGCCGACAGTCCTTCATTCTTGGTTGGTAGTGCCCTCTTGGTCGGCTGGAGGGTCGACAGTGGCTCCCCATGGCTGGCAGGCCACTGGTGCATTCCCCAACTTTGATTTGGTAAGGTTTAGCCGGAATTCCTTGAGGACACCCTGCAGACAGAGCCTCTTGAGAGCAACCGGAGAGCTTTTCGGGACGGCAACCGAGCATGCATCCTCTTCTGCCCCAACCAGAGTTGGAACATCATTGTTTACTATTTTCCTTACTTGCTAAATTAGCATTTGGTTTTGTAAATTAATTAGTTAATTTGTTAATTAATTAAGTTTTGTAATAATTAGTTTAACTAGTTATTCATTCGGTTATGTAATAATCAATTAGCTTGTTAGTTAGTTAATTAGTTGGTTTGTATTATTCATTTGGACCCTTCGTTGAGATGGCGAATTTTGTAATAAGTGTGCGTGAGTGTGTGAATGTCTTCCAACCCCACGTCTTTCTCCCTTTTACTTACCTGCTTTTGATGGTTAGTTCTAGGTCATGTTTTGATTAGCATCCTTATGCTATGCATGTTTGCATCATTCATCTGTATTGCATGCACCGGGCTCGGCGTGTCATTCAAACTGCATTGTATTTCAATTTCCAATTTGAATACATGTATCGAGTTGTCGCATCTCATATGCCATCTTAGAATAGCCGAGCCTATTTCTAGTTACATTTTGCATGTGTTGCATTAGCCATCTTAACATAAACTAGGATCATGCATTGATTACTAACTAGTTTCTTTATTTTGGCTTGGAGTACACTTTGAGTGTTTTATGCTTTAGCATCTTGCATGTGTGTAAGTGTTGCCATGAAAGCATGCTTGCCATGAGGCTAACTGCTTAGTTCATATAAACTGCCTGAATGCCTGTGGGTGAATGTTGGATTACTTGAATTGAAACAATTCATTGAAATCCTCGATTTAGCCTACTTGCGAGTAGCAAACTTCAAACCATTTTCACAAACGAATATGCAATGTTTTGTTCCAAATTAGGCGATCTAGTCTATACTTGTGTGCTGTGTGTATCACATAGTAATTCTAGGTTTAATAACCGGAATAAGAATACATGTGTTTTCAAAAACAAGATATCATGTTAGTAAAGGCCGATCTTTGATCGGGCGAGCGGGGGTGCTCATTGCATGACCTTCCCCTCTCGTACCCAAGTTCCCAAGCCGAGGCAACTTTGGTGATGACCGACACATGGCCTTAGGCACGAGTCAGGGTGTCCTAAATTCCCCAAAACAAAATATTTAGGTGGCGACTCTGTATCTAGCAAAGCAGTCCATGTTTGGCACTTCTTTACAAAAATCAGTTTTCCAAAATGATTTGCCGGATTTGGACTCTTTGGTGATTTATCGGTCTTGCATTGCACTTTGCGAGATCAGATTCAGAACCGTGACATTGAGTCCAAACTGTAGTAGTAAGCTCAGAACAAAACGAGATTCGCGCCCCCCTTGCGAGCGCAGATATCGGAGAGTTCCTGAGAGCGCGTCTATAGGGATGAGAATGGAAAAGTGAGGTGTGTAATATTCTATAGCGATCCCGATTTTCCCCGTCATTTTTTTTTGTGTTCCGGACTTAGGTTCCGTGGTTGTATGTTGTGGTTTATATCTCTTTTCCGTTCTCTAATTCTTTGTATTTGAGTTGTGGGATGTGTTGGGTAAGTTTGGAATAGGTTGGTTGTGTGTTGGAACAAATGGTTGCTGTCCAGGTTTTGGCTTCTTCGCTCGAGCGAGGCTTTTTGCGCTCGAGCGAGCCTTGGGTATTTACTTCTTCGCTCGAGCGAGGATTGCGAGTCTTCAGGTTTCTTTTCAGACGCAGCTTTCGCTCGAGCGAGCTTTCTTGCGCTTGAGCGAGGTCTGCGCTAGTTGTCCCTTCGTTCGAGCGAGCAGTCTTGTGCTCGAGCATGCGTCTGCGTCTTTGTTAGACCTGAAGGTTGGTATTCTTCGCTCGAGCGAGATTTCTTGCGCTCGAGCCAGCCTTGTGTTATGTGTTCCTTCGCTCAAGCGAGCATTCTTGCGCTCAAGCGTGCTTCTGTGTTGCAGACCTAAAACTTTGAATTGTACGCTCGAGCGAGGCTTCTTGTGCTCGAGCGAGGTCCTTTGTTGTGTCTGGTCGCTCGAGCGACAAGTCCTTTGCTCGAGCGAGCCTCGCACATATCAGATCGCAACAGCGGTTTTCTTCTTCACTTTTTGATCTCTTTTTTATCTGCAACCCCTAAATCCGGCTGTCTCTCTCTCTAAAATACCCCTTCTCTCTACAAATACTCTTGTTCTAGAGTTCTTCTACCCTACTTACTTTGTAAAAAGGGTGGAGTATCGCGTGGGCTACATTTTGATTCGAGAAGTTTGGATTTGGAACATCTTGGATTTCTCTCATCTCCTTTGAGTCTCTCCATTTGAGGTAGGATAATCTACTCCTTCATATGAGTTTTGACCTAAATATTAGTCATTTTGTATAAATGGTGGGTATGGGAAGTTTGAGTGAAGTTAGGGTTTGAGTTTGAAATGGTAAAAGAGAGGTTTTCATGTTTTTGGGCTCCATTGTGCATGTGAGGTCTTGAGATGGGGTTCATTTGTGTGTAATTGATGTAAATTGAGTTTTGGGACTTTATGTTTGAAAATGAGAAGATTTGCCCTAATTGGAATTAAATAAATTATTTAGTATAAATATGAAATTGGTTTGAGAATTATGGAATTGGAGGAAATTGTGATAAATTATCTGTTGAGAAATTTATTTATCTGTTTAGATATATCTATTTTGGACTATCGGTGGAGGGTAGCCATGATTGTTGTAGAAAATGCATGATAATTAGGTAAACTGAAACTAAGTCATTGAATATGACGATTGGATTAACACATTGAATATGAGATTTATTTGGTCATTGTATATGACTTGTTTAAATACATTGTATATATATCTTTGTTTGGGAGGAGATAGGGGATGTACTCCAATGTTTGGGAGGAGATATGGGATGGACTCCATTGATAATTAAGTTGGTCGGAGTGTCTAGGGTGAAAGTCTCGAAATCTTAAATGTATTTGGGTGCCGGTTCCCTCGGACGTAGTTCCGTAAAATGGCAAATGAATTGAAGTGTATGAATGCTTTTTATGATAGAACTGTTGTTATATGAGTTGTAGTCTCATTTGAATTGTTCGGATAAACGAACCATGTCAATGAATTGAATTGGAAGTAGAAATGAAAGCGGGTTGAAATATGAACGTTAATGTTGATTGGTTATGGAAATGGTGTAAATTGGTTTACGTGTATTAAATATTTATCAGATGCTAATGTTTTAGTTAATTCTCATATTCTGTTTAGCATATCTCTACTGGGCTTTGGCTCACCCTATTTGGGACACCATTTTCAGGTACAGGCGATATGCTACCTCCAAGGGTATAGCTTGGGAGGTTTAGGAGTTGAAGGCTTTATTTTGCTGTTTTGTTATTATTTGTTTAAATGTAAATCTAAGCCGAGGGCTTTACTTGTAAAAGAGTTAGAACTCTTCTTTTGTTGTAACCAAGTAACAACTTGGAAAGATGTAAGCCCGTAGGGCATTCTATCGTGTTGTAAACATTTGAAACATATATGAAATACCCTTTTGTAATATAACTCTGATGAATGGAAGTATGACTTATCTATCATGTTTATAGAATTGTTGAATGATGGGTTTATGTATTATTTTGGGGGTGTTACAACTTGGTATCAAAGTGTACCGGGTTTGAATACTTTGGGTACGTGGGAAGTGGTTAGTACCACAATGGGTTTGTCTTGCTTGTTAGAGACTTATGTATGATGCTATGTGTTTATATGATAATATGCTTATGTGACTATATGGGTATGGAATTTAGTTTCTGAGATGTTGATCGAGTCTATGGGTTTCTGGGAGTCCTGTTGGAAAGGCACTTGATCACTGCCGCTTCTAATTGGAACTTTAGCGACGCCACGGGACGGTCATTATCCGGAGATGAAATTCGTATGTGTTTATGTGATTACGTGTTTATGTGGAGTGAATTACAGTTGTCCAATGTGTTAGGTCGCGAGTGAAATAGCTTCGGCACATTTGTGAATGTGCTAATACCTTTGTTACCTTTATTAGGATGTCAGGATGAAGACGTGGTGGTAGGCATGGTAGGCCTAGGAGGCAGGAGATGCCTCTACTGGATGAAATTTCGGCGCAGGAGGAAGGGATTGGTCAAGCCAATGTGGCTGAGCCAGTAAGACAGCAGGCCATGGGCGCCTTAGCCCGTGAAATGACAGGAGCTTTGAGGGTATCTGTAGACACCCCATTTTTGACCGTCCTCAAGACTTAGACGTCATCGTTTGAACACTCGATGATCATCCATGCTCGTGTTCGTTTTGAGTTTTTGAAGGTCTCGGCCATGTGCCTTGCCTTGGAGCCTCTTAACTTGTCTGTTTTGTGCTTGGTTGTGGACCAAGAACTTGTAGCATTGCTTCTGGGGGAAGAGGGTGGCCTGTTGACCAACCCTGGTACCCACTGGCCAAGCCTAGTGGCTGTCGGCCTGGCCAAGTTCTCATCGGCCATCAGTGGTGGCCGGCCGGCCTCACTGATGGCCGGTCGGCCTCTTTAATGGCCGGTCGGCCATGAGTGTTGGCCGAGACCCCTTTTTCTGCTTTTGCAAATATTTATTTTCCAGTTGGTGCCAGCTACTGATCACTAAGTGTATCCTCCATATACGTGTATGGATGGATTTAAGCAAGCTTCTAGCTTCTCAAGGAAGCTTTCGCTTGCTTTTCTCTATATAAGGGGAGTTGCCTCCCCCTTAAAAAAGGTTCTGAATTTTGGAGAAGCAAAAACATATACTCTCTCTCTATATTTTTGTGCCTTATAGTGCTTAGAATTGCATTTTCTTCACACTTTCGCACACAACCTCTTAGCCAAAGACTCCTAGTTTGTTGCTGAGGTGTTGGAGGGTCTTAAGGGGGCTTCAAAAAGCTAGTTTTTGCCTCAGAAGTGGTTGGCTTTGCTGTGGCTCTTCAAGGGTGAGTCTTTTCCCTTTTAAAGCTTTATTTTGATTGGATACTTAGCCACATTTGCATGCTTCTTTTGGCTTAACTCTCAACTGCAAAAAGCTTTGATTTTAAGTGTTAAGAAAGGTTGTTTGAGGCCTTGTTTGAGTTAGGGTGTCTCTCACTCTCTTGTGCTTTATTTGCTTAACTTCTTGCTATCTTTTAAAGCTATTGGGACCACCTCTTTTTGGATTTCTTACCACTGAAACTCAGAGGAATTTCAGTGGTAGAAATGTGGTTTTGAGGTCCCAAATGGGTGGGGGTTGTCCCTCCTCCTCTTGTCTTGTTAGCATGTGTTATTGAAAGATCAAATGAGCATGTATTTCTATCCTCTTAAGGCTTAGTTTGAGCATGTTTTTGTGAGTTTTTGGACCTGATATGACTCTATTTTTGGCTGGTTTGGTTGTATCTTGAATGCTTCATACACTTGTAGCGTAATTCTACTAGTTAGCCTAAAATTCTCTATGCTTTAGACCATCATTTTAGCATGTTTTTGGCTCCACTCCAGCAGGAATTTATTCATATTTTGGCATGCTTTAGCTCTATTTTGAGCCTTCTTGGTCGTATGATGCTTGTTGTGCATGCTTGCAGTGCAATAGCCTTGACTAGTTTTGAGTTTCGAGGTATTTTGCATGCTTGGTTTATGATGTTTGGATGATTTGGCATCATTTAACATGTTATTTCAGAGCACATTTCATTGCCACACTCTCACATTTTCCACTCCCTCAATGTGTTTGAGAGTTGTGTCTTTATGCCTTAATCATGAGCCAACTTGCATGCATGCTTGTCTAAGCTCTTAGGCTCCATTTCAGCATGTTCGCATGTTATTGGCCCTTAACTTGGCATGTATGAGCTCTGTCCAGAGCTGGTTTGGTTTGTTGTGTTATGTATTGCATGCTCCTTGTGTATTGCTCTTTACTAGCCTTGTGCTTTAGGGCCTCTTGCATGCTATACTTGTGTTGTTTGAGTGATATGGCATCATTTAACACATATTTTCAGAGCATATAGCCTTGTTATACTCTCATGTTTATCACTCTTTTAATGCGTTTAAGGGTTGAGTGTTGTGCCTTGCTTGCGAACCATGAGTTGAGCATGCTTTTCTTGCTTCTTGTGTTTAAGTTTCAGCACATTTTGGCCATTGTTTGGGCATGCATGAGGTCAGTTTGGGGTTGGTTTGGTCCATTGAGTATTGCATTACATAGCCCTTGTGTTGTGTCCTTCACTACTTTCAATGCTTAAGGACTCTAACTTGCCATGCTTATGTTGTTTGCATGTTGTTGCATTGCATTGTGTTTGCATGTGTGATGCGTTGCACGTGTTTGGATCGATTGTTAATCTAAACAGGAGAAACGAGGGGCATTTCATACTTGAAGTGATGAAACGCGCCTTATTTCTCGGTCGCCGACCCTCTTGATCAAGCATGATAGAGGTGGAGGCCCTTATGTGTTATTTGTGCATTCATTCACATTGACTTGTGCAAACTTGGCTTCTCGGCCATCGTGCATTGCAACGCTCGGTTAGTGGCCCGAGAGTCGAGTACCGCACTCCCTTGAGCTTGAGAAATGATAGGGAGGGTGGTCGTGCACACATTCCCTTGCAAATACACTGACATGCCTCTGTTTGTGCTCTACTGCAGCAAAAGGAGAAATTGCACGAAGCAGTGGCCGACTGGCCATCAAGTCCAGACGACCGGCCACCAAGGTTGCCGACCGGCCACCAGTTCTGGCGGATGGCCATCCCTCCTAGCCGACCATCCTTCAGCATGTTTCTAAGGTGGGTCAAAACAATCTGGAAGTTGGCACAATTTTTAGAAGTCCAAAAGAGTGCAAATAGAGGCATCACGAGGCATGGCAATGGATTTCTGAGCGAAGCCAACCGAGCATGCATCCTTCATTGTTCAAGGCAGAAGCTGAGGCAGCCTAATTTGTGCATCTTGCATGCTTATTTAGATGTCATGTTTAGTTAATTTGTTAATTAATTAAGTGTTATAATAATTAATAAGTAGATTGTTTATCATTCAATATGGTTATGTAATAATTAGTCTAAATTAGATTATTAGATTAGTTAGCTTAGCTTAGCTTAGATTAGCTTAGCTTTTATTCGGACCCTCCGTCGAGAGGACAAATTTTGTAATAAGTGTGCGTGTGTGTGATGCATGTCTTCCAACCCCACGTTTTTCTCCCTTTTACTTATCAGCTTTTGGTGGTTAGTTTTAGGGCATATTTCAATTAGCATACTTATGTTTTGCATGCATGCATCATTCATTCGTATTGCATGCACCGGGCTCAGCGCATCATTCAAACCACATCGTATTTCAATACTTACTTGAATACGTGTTTAACAGCATGTTATCAAGTGTTGCATTCATATGCCATCTTAGCTAGCCGAGCCTATTTTAGTTGCATTTTTGCATGTGTTGCATTAGGCATCTTAACATAGCTAGGATCACGCATGATTTCTAGCTAGCTTCTGTTTTGGCTCGGAGTACACTGTGAATGTTTATGCTTTAGCATCCTTGCATGTGTGTAAATGACTGCCATGATAGCATGCTTGCCATGAGGCTAATTGCTTAAGTTTTTAACTGCATGAATGCCTGTGGATGAAGGCTTCATTACTTGAATTGGAATAATACATCAAAATGTGTGTTTTAAGCCCACTTGAGAGTGACAAATCATGTTTTCTAAGCCCACTTGAGGGTGGCAAATCCGCGTCTTAACCTACTTGAGGGTAACATCTTTCAAACCATTTTCGAAAAAACAAACATGAGATGTTTTGTTCCAATTTGAGTGATTTAGTCCATACTTGTATGTTGTGCACATCACATAGTAATTTTAGATTAATAAACTGGAATAAGAACGCATGTGTTTTCAAAAATGACATATCATGTTAGTAGTGGCTGATCCTTTGATCGGGCAAGCGGGGGTGCTCATTTTATGACCTTCCCCCCTCGTACCCAAGTTCCCGAGCCGAGGCAACTTTGGCGATGACGGACACGTGGCCTTAGGCACAAGTCAGGGTTTCCTAAATTTCCTAAAACAAAATATTTAGGTGGCGACTCTGAAATCTGGCAAAGCAGTCCATGTTTGGCACTTCTTGATTAAAATCGATTTTCCAAAACGATTTGCCGGATTTGGACTCTTTGGTGATTTATCAGTCTTACATTGCACTTTATGAGATTAGATTCAGAACCATGACAGGAGTCTGAACTGTAGTAGCTAGAACTACAATTCGCGCCCTCACGCGCGGAGCGGAGTTCGAGCGGTCTATAGCTTCTGGCGATTCTGCTGGGGACTTAGAAAACTTGACTCAAACATCATGATATGTTGTTTTGTTTACACTTATGTGCTTCTTTGCATTGCATTTGCATTGGTGCGCCTAGGACACTGTGTTTGCCGTCTATTTTTTCTGAACGGTTTGCCGGAGGCTTGCTTGGAAAAGCGTGCCATAAGGCTGACTGGTTACCGGCTCTGCCACGATGGGAACACAAACCTCGGTTTTTACCGATGCACCCTTTTTGACCATTCGACCTAGTGCATATCGGAATCCGTAAAGACCATTCCAAACTAGGATAGGTTGCTTACCTGATTGTAGGTTGTTTGAAACCGCTGCATGCGTAGTGAAACCCTAGCTCCTGACAAAATAGGACAGGGAAACCCTGCTCCTCCATAGGGGTGTTTTTGGCTCTCACTTGCTTGCTAAGTGCTTTTAGAGTGTATCTCTATAGGAATGCATGTATCAGTTTGCAAGTTTGGGTATCAGGCCTGTGGGCATTAGTATTTTGGGGAATCAGTTTTACCTGAGGGTATCAGATTTGAGGCAGTGATTCGAGGACAGTGATCAGTGTTGAGAACAGTGTGTTCAGCTTACAAATGCCAACTGTGTGTTGTCTTTCTTTTAAGCCGAAATGCTGTCCGTTTTTCTGGTTGTTTGTTTCCTTATTTTGCTTTATTTATCTTTTTGCAAGGTAGTATTGCATCATTGCTTCCGAAGAGGCAGATACCCCCCGAGCACTCTGGACTAGAGGTAGAAGGCTTTCCCGATCTGAGGATCTAGTTGACGGACAACCAGTGTTAGTGTCATTACCCCCGGTTACGAGACGGAGGTCAATTAGGCGCAGTTTATCAGTACATCGGTTATCAGATCAGCGGTCATTATCCACCCCACCAGTGTGTAGTCGGGCTGAGGTTTCCGTTTCTACTGCAGAGAGAGATATACCTGTTGTTCAGTCGGATCAGCACCTTATGGCCAGTATGGAGGACATGATGCGTCAGCTCCAAGAGACTATGCAAGCCATGCAGCGGGATGCTGCCCGTCAGGCCGAGTTTGCAGCGTGTCAGGCAGAGGTTGTGGCTCAACAGACAGAGCTGATTGCCAGACTTTAGCAACAACAGCAACCACAACAAGCCGGAGCATCTGCTTCGCATCCACTCTTGCCCCCACCTAGAGTTCCAACACTCGGGGATACTGCAAACGTCCAGGAAGATACGGACGCTCCAACAGGGCCAGTCCCGCCACCAGTTCTACCGCAGATTTCAAAGACACTGGCCTTCTCAACAGATACACCGTTTGAATCTGAGATGGACCCAACCGCTCTGAAGGTCAGTAAGCTTGAAAAGCTATTCAAGAGGGCTCAAGGTGTGAATTCCATTCCGGACATAGAGGATGGATACACCGATTCGGCGGTGACTTTGCCGGACCGGTTTAAGATGCCGCATATAGACCGTTTTGACGGTTCTGGGGACCCCATGGTACATCTACGATTGTTCTCGGATATCCTAAGGCCAATGGGCCTCTCCAGATTGCAAAAGCTTTCCCTCTTCGGCCGGACCCTGTCTGGTGTTGCGGCTATTTGGTACGCAAAGCTGGAGGACTCTGTCAAGAGAAGTTGGGAGGAGATGACTGAGGCCTTTGTAGTTCAATACTCATACAACACACAGATCGAGATCACCACTCGTGATCTCAAGACAACAAGGCAAGAGCCAAAAGAGGGCTTCTCCGACGTTGTAACCCGTTGGAGGGCCAAAGCTTCTATGATGACCACCAAGCCGGTCGACAAGGATCAGATACGGATGATTGTGCGCAACCTCCAACCCAAACTGATGCAAAAGATGATCGTCTTGCCCCTTCCCACCTTTGTTGATTTACACGAGATTGGGGTACAGATTGAGGACGCTATGAAGCAGGGTCTGATTGACCACGAGAGAGAGCAGCCCAAGAGGGCATTTACCCGTAGTTCGAATGCAGGCACGAGTAATGCTGTAGTTGCCAGAACTTCTGATGTGGGCATGGTCACCACCACCACACCAAAAACAGCCACCCCATTCACCGGTGCGTCCGGTACCAGCTCACAAACAGCCAAATACCCACCCCGGGGTCAGAGGACTTATACCCCGCTGTATATGCCTTTGTCCAAAGCCCTAGGGGTTTTAATTAGGAAGGGGCATTTGAAGCCCCTGGAGTCGCGACCATTACCAAATAACCTCCTACCAACCCATAACCCGGCCAAATACTGTGTCTTTCACAAACAGCATGGTCACGACACCGACCAGTGCTTCAGACTGCGTCATGAGATTCAGGATCTCATCGACAACAAGGTGATCGCGCCTCCAGAAAAGCCGAATGTCACCACCAACCCACTCCCACCACATAACCAAGCTCCACCACCCAAACACATCAACCTGATCCAAACCGCGGCCATTCCATATGACCCAAGCATATACATCACACCCTCCCACCTACCCAAGCCTGAGGTGTTCATCCCTGACAGCACGGACTTGTACATGTTGGGCATCTCCCAAACCCAACCTGAGCCGGTGGTGGTGACTGTCGAAGACAGAACCGGGATGACTTTGGAGACAGAGGGGAATGTTGATTCAGAGCCTGAGGGCTTTGGGAGCTTTGCGTACAACCCGAGTGGTTATATCACGTCAACAGATCAGGCTAAGCCATGGGTAGAGTTGCCAGTTGGGGCAGAGATCAGTGTGGTCGGGAGGATGGACCTAGTCAAGGGTTAGAGGACCTAGCAAAGCTGGAAGAGGATATTGCCAATTTGCAGTTCTTCAACAAGCAGGACTCAGGGGATGTGAACATCAACTGGTTCGACTTGGATGGATCGGCAAAGAATACGGGGTGGCTCAGTGACTCGCTAGATGTCGTTAAAGAATCTCAGCCAAAACAAGGACCGTCAGGAACGAGAACATTAGCAGTGGCCGGAATGGCCGAGAATCAGAAGGGATCACCGGAGAGCACCGGTTAAGAATTTTGCTCGGGATCCAGGCAGTTTGAGTACAGTAGAAACTGAATAGGAGGCTGCATTGAAGCGGCTTGAGCAAGAAAAGATCGAGGATCTTGAGAGGGCTAGGAAGGCCAAAGCCCCTACGGGGACGGAATATGCTGTGAGCACATAAATAGTTACAACGGAACCGGACAACTGTCTGTCAGTTGCCGACGGGCTGTGGTGGGAAGACGACGACTTACGTCTTGCCCACACCGATGAAGATTGGGGCGAAACCAACCGGATGACACCTGGTACGTTGAGGAGGTTGACCATATGACTAGAAGTGGGCGGTATTTCAAGCCCCCACACCTGGACTAGCCGAAGGCGTCCGGGAAGGACAAAGAATCGGAGAGGCAGAAGAAAAAACTATTGGAGGAGGAGGCTGTGTTGAAGCAGCTTAAGAAAATTCAAGCAGACATCTCCATCTGGGGACTGCTTATGGCCTCGAGGGTTCACAGACAGGCCGTCCTTTCTGCCATGGATAAGGCTAAACTTTCAATCGATACAACTCCGGAGCAGTTGGTAGGGTTGGTTTCCCGAAGGAGCTTCCCCGACATTGACTTCACTGACAAAGAACTACCGCCTGAGGGCTCAGATCATAACAAACCGCTCTATATCTTGTGAGTGTAGAGAGAAATGGATACCGGTGGTCCTTGCTGACACGGGATCTGCTATCAATGTGTGTCCATCGAGAATGGCATATGCTATCGGGTTGAAGCTCGCAGATTTTGTGCCTACTGCCCAGGTGATACGGGGCCTATGATAATACCAGCCGAGAGGTGATGGGAGACTGTACAGGTTCGGACTCAGGTTGGTCCGGGGCAACAGGACATTGAGTTTCATGTGTTGGATGTTCCCGCAACCTTCAATCTACTCCTTGGGCGGCCGTGGCTGCACCAGGTGAAAGCCGTCTTTCACCTTACACCAAATGCTGAAGTACCCCCACGGGAAGGGGTGGCAATCGTTTTTGGGAATTCTTCGATACATCCGCCGCCAGAGGTTTCTACACAGTTCTGGAGATTGAGCATGGCACAGAGATGTATTTTTTGTCAGGATTACCCTAGCTGAGGCCCGGGTTGTACAAGACATGCTAGCTGTTGATGAGGGGCTATACATCAGTGCATAGTCTGTCTACCTTATGAACAAGCTTCAGCACATGCCCGGGATGGGATTGAGGCGAAATGGCCGGAAGGGCGTTGCAGCATCGGCCGAAGTGCCGCATAACCCGCATACCTTTGGCTTAGGTTATCTACCTACCAAAGAGATTGGGCGAGGAAAGGAAGAGAAATGGCCGGAAGAGCCAAGGCAAAGCAAGTCGGGAAGCACTACGAGTTGGTGCACAAGCCTATCTAGGGGACCCTGAACGGACGCTTTGTCTGGGAGGGGGAAGACTTCCCGTTCTGCAGCTTTCCGGAGCCCTGGTTGAATGCAGAGAAGCGGCGCTTGCCCGGCTTCGAAATCTTTTTTAATCTTCAGTTGTCCGGGGATGAAGTTGCCGTAGAGCAGACAGACCCACTAGTTGAGGCTGAGCAGTGCAAGGAGGAGGATTCCGAGAGTACATAAATTGGATGGGGGTAGCACTGGCTTGTCTCCTCTCAGATCCTCAGATCGTATCGGAGTGCTTGGGGGATAACTTCTTAGTTTCCATAATCGGGAATGAAACGGCTGTGGGCCTATCTTCAGGCATTCTCGATGCATCCATCGCACCCTTCCTCGTCTGGCAATACGAAGAGGGCTTTTTATCAAGCAGCACTGGGTCAGGTAGTGAGTCAAAATCTGATTCCACTGAGTCTGTGGATTTGGAATCAAGTTCCAGCTCGTCTTCGTCTTCGTCTGAGTCGGTATTCTTGGGGGTGATAACTCGGATGCCACTGTCCTGTCCAGGTCGTCTTTTTCTTTTTCCTTTGAGTCTGTTGTAACAGAGGAATCAGGCAGACTGGATGTTATTAATGAGAATGGTACGGCTGTGGCTTCCGAGTACTTTTCTGTGCCTTTAATTTATTGCATTAATCAAGACTTTCAAAATTTTGATGAAAACGACGAGGAAGAAATTCCTCCGGTTTTACAACGTTTGATTGATCAAGAGCAGGAGAGGTTTGTAAAACCTTTGGTTGATGAAATCACCACAATTAATGTTGGTACTGAGAAGGACCCACGGCTAGTCCAGATCGGGTCCACGTTGTCTTCGGAGGAGCGCGAGCGCTTAGTCGCTTTATTAAAAGGTTTCAAAGATGTTTTCGCCTGGTCCTACGAAGACATGCCTGGAATCGATCCTGAGATTGTATAGCACTGGATCCCTCTTGATCCAGAGGCCCGACCTGTTAAGCAGAAGCTCTGAAGGATCCGCCCGGACTGGGCTCTAAAGATCAAAGAAGAGGTCACCAAGCAGATTGACGCAAGGTTCGTGCTGGTATCTGAATACCCTACTTGGTTGGCCAATATAGTTCCGGTGCCGAAGAAAGACGACAGAATTCGGGTATGTGTAGACTTCAGGGATTTGAACAAAGCCAGTCCGAAGGATGACTTTCCTCTACCGCATATAGACGAATTAGTGGACTTCACTGCTATGCATGCGCTGCTCTCGTTCATGGATGGGTTTTCAAGCTACAATCAAATTTTGATAGCACTCGAAGACAGGGAGAAGACTGCTTTCACCACCCCGTGGGGAACCTATTGTTATAGGGTGATGCCGTTTGGGTTGAAGAATGCTGGGGCTACATATCAACGGACTGTGACCACGATTTTGCACGATATGATCCATAAAGAGGTTGAGGTGTATGTGGACAACATGATTGTCAAGTCCAAGGAAAGAAAGGGCCACTACACCGCCTTGCAGAAATTCTTCCAACAGATCAGAGAGTATCAGTTGCGGCTGAATCCTCAGAAATGTACATTTGGTGTTACACAGGGAAAATGCTGGGGTTCTTGATCACACAGAGGTATCGAGGTCGATCCTTCCAAAATCAAGGCCATCTTAGAAATGCCACCACCGAGGACTGAAAAGGAGGTGCGAGGCTTTCTGGGCAAAGTGCAATTCATAAGACGGTTTATTGCAAAATTAACCTTGACTTGTGAACCACTATTTGGTCTCCTGAAGAAAGGAAAGAAGTTCCAATGGGACGACCGATGCCAAGTTGCTTTCGAGCAGATCAAGCAATATTTACAGAACTCACCTGTGTTGTCACCGCCTGAGCTGGGGAAACCGTTGATTCTGTACCTATCAGTGACTGAAACGACAATGGGCTGCATGCTTGCATAGGAGTCTGAGGACAAAGTGGAGAAGGCGATCTACTACTTGAGCAAGAAAATGCTGGATTATGAGACCCGCTACACTCCGCTGGAGAAGGCTTGTCTGGCCTTGGTATGGGCTACCAGGAAGTTGAGGCACTACCTATTAGCTCACTCTGTAATACTGGTTTCAAGATTAGATCCCATCAAATATCTCTTCGAGAAACCGGCACTTACGGGTAGGCTAGCTCGTTGGTTGCTTCTGCTTTCCGAATTTGATCTGAAGTACGTGACGTGCAAGTCAGTGAAAGGGGGAGCGATAGCGGAGTTCCTAGCTGACCACCCAGTTGAAGGGGATGAAGTAGTGGAATATCTATTCCCGGACAAGGCCATTTTGCATGTCGAAGAAGAGACTTGGACGATGTACTTTGACGGAGCATCAAACCAGTACGGGTATGGGATAGGGGTGTTGCTGATAGCACCCGACAATTCCCGCATACCTTAGCATTCAAACTCTGGTTCAAAGTGTCGAACAATGAGGCAGAGTATGACGCATATATTGCTGGATTAGAAGCCGCCCTAGAACTAAGGGCAAAATGGTTAGATGTCATTGGGGACTCAAACCTTGTTGTATCTTAAGCTAAATGAGATTGGAAAGTTAAAGAAGAAAAAATGAGAATCTATCACCAGACCTTGGATGTTCTGATTCCTCGGTTTGAGAAACTAAACTTCGCTCATCTGTTAAGAGAGAACAACAGGTTCGCTGATTCATTAGCAACTCTATCTTCTATGATAGACATCCCTTTCGGAGTCCGGATGCGTCCGATCATCATTGAACAGAAATTCGTGTCGGCCTACAAGCTGCTTGCTGCCATAGATGGGTATAAGATCAGAACCCCTGGTATTACGACATCTGGAACTTCTTGGAAAAGGAAGCGTATCCACCAGGGGCAAATGCCAAAGATAAGAGGGCAATTCGAAGAATGGCTGCCTAGTTCATCGTCTGCGGAGGTAAACTGTACAAGAGGAGTCATCTGGGGATACACAAACTGTGTGTTAATGCTGAAGAATCCAAGCGCCTGATGGAGGCCATTCATGGAGGAGAGTGTGGAGCGCACATGAATGGGGTGATGCTAGCCCGGAAGATCCTTAGACAGGGTTATTATTGGTCAACCATTGAGGAGGATAGTATTGGCTTTGTTTGGCGATGCCACAAATGTCAGATCCATGCAAACCGCATGAATATTCCGCCGTCGAAGCTGTACAACATGACTTCACCGTAGCTGTTTTCAGTCTGGGGGATTGATGTAATTGGGGCTGTCACTGCCGAAGGGGTCCAACGGGCATGAGTACATTCTGGTAGCGATAGACTACTTTACGAAGTGGGTTGAGGCCAAATCTTACGCTGTGTTGAAGGCATCGCATGTCACTAAGTTCATCAGGAACAACATCATTTGTCACTACGGAGTCTCGAATGAGATTATTTCGGATAATGGTTCCCACTTCAAAAAGGAGGTGATCGACTTGTTGGAGAAATACAACGTGGCTTTTCATAAGTCATCTACATATCGGCCGCAAACCAACAGAGCTGTTGAGGCTGCCAACAAGAACATCAAGTACATTCTGCAGAAGATGGTGGAAACCTACAGGAACTGGCCAGATAAGCTGCCATTTGCTCTTTGGGGCTACCGGACTTCAATTCGAACTTCTACTGGGGCAACTCCGTATTCCTTGGTTTATGGGATGGAGGCTGTTCTGCCTATTGAAGTTGAGGTTCCGTCATTACGGGTATTGGCTGAATGTCAGATAGCTGAGGCTGATTGGCAGCAAAACAAGTTCGAAGAACTCATGCTCTTTGATGAAAGAAAGCTAAAGCACTGTATCACGTCCAGGTTATCAACGAAGAATGCCAGGGTTTCAACAAGAAGGTTAAGTCCAGGAATTTGAAAGAGGAGGATCTAGTGCTCAAAGACAACGAGCTCCCATCCACGACCCTAGGGGCAAGTTCAGACCCAATTGGACTGGCCCTTACATCATCAAGTCTATCTGGTCGGTGGAGCTGTCATTCTGATGGATTTAGATAGCCTTGAGTTCTCCCAGCCGATCAACATGGACAAGTTGAAGAAATACTATCCCTGAGTGGCTTGCTAGGTCGAAAACCCGAAAGGGCGACCTAGGCAAAAGTTAGAGCATGAAAAATTTGAAATAATAAAAATTGAGCTCGCAAGGTTGAAAACCCAGAAAGGACGGCCTTGGCAAAAGTTAGAGCGCAAAAGGAGAGTGTTAATACACGAGTGAACCTGAACCGAACTACGTAAGGCTTGATTCCCATCTTTGGGATACGTAGGCAACTTCATTCTGAAGTCCAGCCATAAACACTTCCAAATCGACTTTGTCCATGTGATCATGTTGGTCATCTTTGTCTATTCTGCATTCAAGAGCTCGGTTGTGATCTCTAGTGCAGTGCTATTCAGACTAGGGGCAACTTTCTAGCTGCTGGATCCGGGGTTGTACATCTCAATGATAGATCTCGGGCATGTCCAGTTTTGATCCATATCGAAAATGGTTTTGAAAAGTTTTAATAAAAGTTGATTTTGCTCAAATTAATCTTTTTACGACTTAGACCATTTTTGGACCAAACAGAAAATTTTCAGTACCCATAACCTTCAATTACATTGATTTCAGTACAGAGTTCTCCTACTCTTGAATACAAATTGAAGTTGCTTTTTATTACATTCATAAAGAAAACTTGAAAGTACTGATTAAAGCAAATAAACTTGGGGCATAGTCAGGTGTTCCTACACCCCCTCCCAGAGCTTGTGGAAACCTCTGATGCCAAAGTAGGCCCAACCTGCGCCTCTTCATCGAGCCAAGCTATGCACTCATCAGAAAGGATGCAACTGAAAGTGAGAGCGGGGGCCAGAAGCTCTCTCATCCTCCATGCTGTGGCATACCGAGCTAGCTGTGCGCCTCGGACTGGAAATGCGACAGGGTACTCTATCTCTTCTTCGGAACAAGTCTGATCATGCCCAAACTGGCGTCGGAATCGAAACGGGAAGCAAAAGACACAGTGTGTCAGGCCAATTAGCTGAATGCCCGGCTGGCGAGACATGCTATAATTCATCACCGGCAAATTGAGCCAAGGACAACGCCAAGCAATGCTGACAGCAGACAGATTGCACATCCATTCACACCACCATCCCTCGTCTGGAGCATCAACTAAGTGCTGCCGGAAAAAATAGCCGCGAGCTGAATATGCTGGGCATGAGTCCACTACTTTCAACTTACCATATCTGGGGAGGGATGAAAGAATGAGAGATTAAAGAATAGAGAGGTGTACGTGGAGAGAAAAGTGAGAAAAGGGTTTGAGAGAAAAACCGAGCCTGAGGGTCGAGTGATGTGAGAAATATATGTGAGATGGGGTGGGAAACATTACCTGTAGCAGTAGTGGACTCCCCGCAAATCTAGTCATCTCCGGGCGATGGAAGGCATCGAAACCCATCAATGTCTCAGCTAGTGTCATGGCCATGCAGCTCTTGCCCTCTTTCAAGCCCTTGGCAACCTCAATCAAACGGATGCTAGACCCACCGGAGCCTGGGGCAAGCAAGAAATGAGACAACATGCACAAGCAAAGTGCATGTCGCTGAAAACCCTGCCAGTGATGATCACCGCGGTCACCAGCATCAGAAAATCGATGAATCAAGCTGGGGATGTCCAACTCTCCGTCGTGAATCAAAGACCGAGCGTCATGCGAAGTGAGCCCGCACATCCATCCTAAGGCTTGGATGTGACCGAAGCGGAATTGGGGCAAGATCTCTTCATCGCGCTGAGACTCCATCAAAGCTTGGAAGTCTTCGAAAGTGGGACATATCTCTTGTCTGCCAAAGCTCAAAATGTGCGTAATCGGATTCCAACACCTAGCCGCGACATGAAGGAACGGAAAACGCAGCGGGGTGTGGCTTAGTGTGAATAGTGCATTTATTCTGAAGCCCCGGAAATTCAGCTTTTTCGAGCTATCCAAGTTAGCAATCCAATTTGTGAGATTTTGGACAAGAAATGCCTCTATTTGGTGCAAAAACAGAGTTGAAATGGAGAAACTATGAAGCTGGGGCTTTTGTAAAAGATAAGGTGTTAAGTGGAAGACAGGTGTCAACAATCTGGGCACTTTTTTACATTGATGGCCGACCGACCATCTTTATAGCCGATCGGCTAGTTCTTGTGGCCGATAGCCTTTTATGGTGGCCGATGGCTTCCCAACTTGGTCGATGGCCCCTCCTTTGTTCTTTGAGTTGTCCATGTGCTGGAAGTGTTGAAAACTTGTGTCTTGTTCCACTTCGAATGCTCTTTTGTGACGATTTTGTGAAGTCGTGCCTGTGTTACTTTAATTTGTTTATCGAGTTATTGTATTTTTGTTTATTGAGTTGAGTTAATTGTTAAGTTCTTGTTTTGCTTATCTAGTTGTATTCGCATTTGGTTAGCATGTCAAGTCCTGTTTTTGCTTATCGAGTTGTTTTGTTCTTTCAGTGGTCAGTTGGTTCACTACCTGATTAAGGCAATGCAATCTGAGTGTGCAGTTTTCAAAACAAAGTTCAATCTTATTTACATGCTGTGTGATGCAATGCGATGCGATGTGATGCTTTGAATGTAAAATGTAACACTTTTTCAATCAAAAAGCTGTTTTCATTCCATCATGGTTTCCTTTTGCAAAAAGTACAAATTTTAAAGAAAATAAAACTGCCTGAGGCTGTACAATGTGCAAAAACTACAGGCAAAAAGGGAAATAAAGCAAAAAACAAAACATTTGAGTCGGCGCTAGTCGCCTCAAGAGCGGGAAGCCCTCCTCGTCCTCTTCCTCGATGAAGGCCCAGAACTACCGCCGTTAGCTCCGCTACCAACGTCTAAACCCGAACCATCTCCAGCCTCATCTCCATCCTGAGACGACTCTAACTGTGGACTCACTGCCTCCTCGTCAGACTCATCATCATCTGGGACAGGCCTCTGTGAACTGCTCTCGGTATGAGTACGCCTATCTCTGCCTCGGTTGTGTACCGACATCCCTCGTCCCGCTCCCCCTGCTATTCGGGGAGGTACTGAAGGTCTCACTGAGGCGCCCGCTGTGGCTGGTATCTGGAATGGGGCCTGAAAAGAACAATTTGGCGAATGCATCAGTTAAGCTATACGAAGCTGAGTATGGTATCAAATGCAGTATATGATTACAGTGTTTGAATGCTGTGAGCAGTGTATGAACGCCGTGAGCGGTGAATGATTGCAGTGTATGAGGGCCGTGGCCAGTATATGAGATGCAGTGTATCGGTGTCGTGAGTGGTATATGAGTTCGGTGTATCAAATGCAGTATTAATAATGTGATGCATCAGATCAGTATGGAGTAGATTATAGAGGGTTTTGGGACGGAGGTTGAAAGAACTTACCAGAATACCGTAAATACTGAGCAGGTCCATGCTCGTCTGTAGCATCCCCATCACCGAAGCCGACAGCTCCAGAGCCTACCCAGTGTACTATGTGGAAGCTTGCAAAAGTGTTGAGGTAATTAGTAATCTGTGGGATATCAACTGAAATGAAATGAATGTACAGAATGTAAAGTATAGCATATACCGAGGTCGAGACTCGAACTCCGATGAGCTCATGATCAGCTGGGAGAGGAGCGATGGGAATCTGATAAGTCTCTCCAGCCCGTCCTCGGCATGTCATAGTAGTGGGCAGGTCTGGTCACTCTGCCCTCTGTCTCCTCTAGGAACCTCTCCTACCATGGGCCCAAGTCACCCTGGCTCCTCCCACTCCTCCTGTTGCGACTACAGGTCTGTCTCTCTCACCTCGGCGACCACTGGCCAGGGGCGGCATAAGACATGTCTGGATAAAGACGGTATAGTCGTCGTCGAGCCTGAAGAAGTCAGCATCCCAGCCTCTAGTGAAGTCGATCATCTCCTGCTCAGTGTACCTCTCAGTGATCCTCATATAGGTGGGAGGTGGCATCAGGACTATCTGCTCAGGCAAACCGAGGCTCTGTCGCAAGAAGTGCTCTCCCAAGTACCACGCTCGACAGACTGGACCCTCGAACAACATCCGGAATCGGGAAGCCTCCCGAGCACCTACAAACTGCTCTCTAACCGCATCAGGCAGCACAGCCCAGGGCTGCCAAGTGATCTGCAAATTACAGGTATACAGGTTGTAAGCTGCTGTTGAAAGCGCAATATGAAGCAAAGCTCAGATAAACTGTAAGGTTTGAAATACCTCTGCTGCGGCTACAGTGTCAAAATATCGGCGGAAGAATGAGAAAGACTCTCGAGGCCTCCGCTCACACCTCACATCATATCTGTGTGAATACGGGACCATGAGAGGCATCTCTACGTCCGGCTCTGGGGCAAGCCTCAGGAAGTAGGCATATACCCACAGCTATAGAATGTAAAAGGGTAATAATAAGTATGTTTATCAGATGTAAAGTAGTATGTAGGCAGAGCAGAAATTAAAGGGTGGTATGCAGTATCTTATGTAGTATGTGCAGAGTACAAGTGATGTAAAGCAGATTGGGTGATGTGCAATGCGTATGGTGTACAGATAATGTAAAGCAGGATTGTAAAGTAAAAGGGAAAAATGTACCTCCCAGGCTCTCCAGTAGCCTCCTGGCAAGTGCCTGCTCAGGCGAGATAAAGAACTCATGTATCCATATAGTGTGGCCAAGCCGGCACCACCCCAGTCATAGCGCCGGACGCGAGATAGGTCCACTAGTGCGCTTAAGAGATAGAGGCCAACGGTGTTCGCCCGGTCGGTGAAAAGGGTGGTGTAAGCCAGAACATGAGGAACCCTCGGGCTTAGTACTCGATCTCCTCGTGGGACGTCGGTGTCTCCCTCCTGAAGTGATCGGCAAACCACAAATATCGTATCATCCCTGTCAGGAAAGAGGTGGGCGAGTCCCTAGCAAAAAGATCTGACCGCGTCCCCAATCGCCCATATCGTGTCGTAAGGGATCGGATCACCCCCTACCCCTATGCCGGTGAGCATGGAGAAGTTGAAGGGAGTCATAGTCATCTCCCTTGCTGTAGAGAGATGGAAAGAATTGGTGGTGTCCCACCACCTCTCCACTAAGGCGCTTAGAAGAGGCCGACTCGCAGTAAGGCGCGAGAGTCCCATACAGAATGCACCAAAACCAGCCTCATTGACGATGTGGCGAACAGCATCGGGTAGCTCCATATACCAGTCCCAAGCGATGGTATCCCTATAGCCTCGAAAGGCATGAGAATCTCTCTGTGTTCAAGATAAATAGATGCAAGGCAGTGTCAGAAATACAGTGTATGCATGTGTTCAGAATTGATAGAAATGCAGTGAATGTATGAATTCAAATTGTCAGAAATACAGTGTATGCATGTGTTCAGAATTAATAGAAATGCAGTGAATGTATGAATTCAAATTGTCAGAGATACAGTGTATGAATGTGCTCAGAATGAACTAGGCATGCGGTGCACAAGTGTATTTGGGGATAATCAGGCGAAGGGCAGTGTTGGCTATCCAAGATATTGATCTACATTGTGAAAAGTAAAGAAGGAGTGTGTACCTCAGAGGCGCCATAAGATAAGTGTAACTTTGGCTCGCGTAGCAGGAGCTCCTCTGGTGCACCTCGCACAAACCTCCTGAGCTGACGGATGCTGTCAGGAGGCAATACATGTGCCTTAGGGTCGTACGTCTCTGGATCGAATGGTCGAATGCCTAGTGGCAATGGCTCGAACTCGGGATCCATCTTCATCCCCGGAGGAGCCCCACCATATGGAATGTCACCTGCCATCTCAAGAAGAATGAGAAAATGGTCGAAGATACAGAAAATGGGCGAGAATGCCAAAAGTCAATGAAAAGTCAACTCCGAGGGGTGAAAAATGGGGGGAAAATGTCGAAGTGCGGAAGAGGGCACAAAGATCAAGGATAACTCGGGGGAAACAAACCCCAAGTGATGGAAATCAAGAATGAGGCGCCAAAAACACATTTCAATCGGTTCAAAGTGGTTAAAATCTCAAGGGTTTCGCGAATCGAATGTTTGTGGGATGTTTGGAAATGCATAGAAAGTGTGGATCGGGATAGGAAAATGGTTTAGAACAAGAAAGCAAGAGTTTTCGGCTTGGAGGAAGTGAGGAAATGAGGTTTAGAACCTCATACTTAAAGACCCGAGGCAAATGTACTGAAATGCCCCGAATCTGCCACTTTTGGCCGACTGGCCACATTGTTGGTCGACTGGCCACTTTTTTTGGCCGATTGCTTCCTTTTTTTGGCCGATGGCATGCCAATGGCTTCCCCTAGTGGCCGGTGGACCTCCAATGCTTTTCTATGGGTCTGTTTTGTTGACTAGTGCCCTTCTCCATCAAGAGAATGCAAGGGAGGTGCACTTCCAAGCTTGATTAGCCTCCGCAGAAGCTCCGAATTGTGTTTTCGGCATGTGGTGCTCAGCGCGTGTGGGATGTATCCTTTTAAACACATTGTAAACTCCTTCGAGAGGTAAATCGGAGGTCTCGACTGAATCGGTCTTGCCAAAACGCGTATTTCTTCACTTGCATTGTTATGCACTACTTCACTTGCATTGTTATGCACGCTTCACTTGCATTATTATGCACTTCTTGTTTCGTGTAGAATATGTATCTTGATGTTGCAAGGAGCATGCATTTGTTAATCTTGCATCGAGCATGTATTCGTCATCTTGGCATTGCGTATGCACTTCTTACGTTTGCATTGAGTATGCATCGTTATTATTTTACATATATTATGCATTATATTGCATTGTACCTGTAAAGTTTCTTTCTTATGCATGCACGATATTATATGTACGGTTCATTTAGAGAATTCCGGGTAAAACCTTTCCTCTCCTTCACCTTGTTAGCTAGAGACATTTGGGTGTGCCCGATGTCTATGCGATATCTTGTTATCAGCATTTGGGTTGTTTGCCCGTTGGTGGTGCTTTTTTTCCCCTCTCCGTGTGATACACTGAGAGGTGCCCCTTTCCCTCACGTATGATACCTGAGAGGTGTCGTCTTTCTTCTCTTGCGTGTGATACACTGAGAAGTGGTGCTCTTCCCTCTCTCGTGTGTGATACGCTGAGAGGTGTCGTCTTCCTTCTCTTGCTTGTGATACGCTGGGAAGTCGTGCTCTTCCCTCTCTCGCGTGTGATACGCTGAGAGGTGTCGTCTTCCTTCTCTTACATGTGATACGCTGAGAAGTGGTGCTCTTCCCTCTCTCGCATGTGATACGCTGAGAGGTGTCATCTTCCTTCTCTTGCGTGTGATACGCTAAGAAGTGGTGTTCATTTCCCTCTCTCGTGTGTGATACGCTGAGAGGTGTCGTCTTCCTTCTCTTGCATGTGATATGTTGAGAAGTGGTGTTCCCTTCCCTCTCTCGCGTGTGATACGCTGAGAGGTGTTCATTTCCCTCTCTCGCGTGTGATACGCAGAGAGGTGTACCTTTCCCTCTCCCGCGTGTGATACGCTAGGAGGTGTTTCGTTTGAGACTCTGGGTGTTTCCTGGTAGTCACTTTTTGCCTTCTTCGCGTGATGCGTAGTTAAGATTGCGTAATTTTCTTACATCCTTTCTGTTGAAATGTGTGAGACTTCTGCAACTTGTCGGTTTGCTTAAATTGCTGTATTTATTTGCATAAATGCTTCATTACAGCTTTCTTTGCATAATCATAAGTTATGTTCTGCATTATGCATGTTCATTTGCATTTTGCCCCAGCCTGCGGGCACATCTTATTTTGTTATTTTGTATGTCTGTCTAAGTCTTCGGCCTTGTCAAAAATGGGTCGTCTCTGGGCTTTGACATTCACTCCCGTCATCTCATGACTTTCAAGTTCTGTCAAAAAGGGGCAACTGTAGACACCCCATTTTTGACCGTCCTCAAGACTTAGACGTCATCGTTTGAACACTCGATGATCATCCATGCTCATGTTCGTTTTGAGTTTCTGAAGGCCTCGGCCATGCGCCTTCCCTTCGAGCCTCTTAACTTGCTATTTTGTGCTTGGTTATGGACCAAGAACTTGTAGCATTGCTTCTGGGGGAAGAGGGTGGCCTGTTGACCAACCCTGGTACCCACCGGCCAAGCCTAGTGGCTATCGGCCTGGCCAAGTTCTCATCGGCCATCAGTGGTGGCCGACCGGCCTTACGCCACCACTGATGGCCGGTCGGCCTCTTTAATGGCCGATCGGCCATGAGTGTTGGTCGAGACCCCTTTTTCTTCTTTTGCAAATATTTATTTTCCAGCTGGTGCCAGCTGCTGATCACTAAGTGTATCTTCCATGCACATGTATGGATGGATTCAAGCAAGCTTCTAGCTTCTCAAGGAAGCTTTGGCTTGCTTTTCTCTATATAAGGGGAGTTGCCTCCCCCTTAGAAAAGGTTCAGAATTTTGGAGAAGCCAAAATATATACTCTCTCTATATTGTTATGTCTTATAGTGCTTAGAATTGCATTTCTTCACACTTTACACACAACCTCTTAACCAAACTCTCCTACTTTGTTACTGAGGTGTTGAAGGGTCTTAAGGGGGCTTCAAAAAGCTGGTTTTTGCCTCAGAAGTGGCTGGCTTTGCTGTGGTTCTTCAAGGGTGAGTCTTTCCCCTTTTAAAGATTTATTTTGATTGCATACTTAGCCACCTTTGCATGCTTCTTTTGGCTTAACTCTCAACTGCAAAAAGCTCTGATTTTAAGTGTTAAGAAAGGTTTTTGAGGCCTTGTTTGAGTTAGGGTGTCTCTCACTCTCTTGTGCTTTATTTGCTTAACTTCTTGCTATCTTTTAAAGCTATTGGGACCACCTCTTTTTGGCTTTCTTACCACTGAAACTCAGAGGAATTTCAATGGTAGAAATGTGGTTTTGAGGTACCAAATGGGTGGGGGTTGTCCCTCCTCGTCTTGTCTTGTTAGCATGTGTTATTGGCCTATCAAATGAGCATGTATTTATATCCTCTTAAGGCTTAGTTTGAGCATGTTTTTGTGAGTTTTTGGACCTGATATGACTCTGTTTTTGGCTGGTTTGGTTATATCTTGAATGCTTCATACACTTGTAGTGTAATTCTACTAGTTAGCCTAACATGCTCTATGCTTTAGACCATCATTTTAGCATGTTTTTGGCTCCACGCCAGCAGGCATTTATTTATATTTTGGCATGCTTTAGCTCTTTTTTGAGCCTTCTTGGTCGTATGATGCTTGTTGTGCATGCTTGTAGTGCAATAGCCTTGACTAGTTTTGAGTTTTGAGGTATTTTGCATGCTTGGTTTTTGATGTTTGGATGATTTGGCATCATTTAACATGTCATTTCAGAGCACATTTCATTGCCACACTCTCACATTTTCCACTCCCTCAATGTGTTTGAAAGTTGTGTCTTTATGCCTTAATCATGAGCCAACTTGCATGCATGCTTGTCTAAGCTCTTGGGCTCCATTTCAACATGTTCTTGGCCCTTAACTTGGCATGTATGAGCTCTGTCCAGAACTGGTTTGGTTTGTTGTGTTATGTATTGCATGCTCCTTGTGTATTGCTCTTTACTAGCCTTGTGCTTTAGGGCCTCTTGCATGCTATACTTGTGTTGTTTGAGTGATATGGCATCATTTAACACATATTTTCAAAGCATATAGCCTTGTTATACTCTCATGTTTATCACTCTTTTAATGCGTTTGAGGGTTGGGTGTTGTGCCTTGCTTGCGAACCATGAGTTGAGCATGTTTTTCTTGCTTCTTGTGTTTAAGTTTCAGCACATTTTGGCCATTGTTTGGGCATGCATGAGGTCAGTTTGGGGCTGGTTTGGTCCATTGAGTATTGCATTACATAGCCCTTGTGTTGTGTCCTTCATTACTTTCAATGCTTAAGGACTCTAACTTGCCATGCTCGTGTTGTTTGCATGTTGTTGCATTGTATTGTGTTTGCATGTGTGATGCATTGCACGTGTTTGGATCAATTGTTAATCTAAACACGAGAAACGAGCGGCGTTTCATACTTGAAATGATGAAACGCGCCTCATTTCTCAATCGTCGACCCTCTTGATCAAGCATGATAGAGGTGGAGGCCCTTATGTGTTATTTGTGCATTCATTGACATTGACTTGTGCAAACTTGGCTTCTCAGCCATCGTGCATTGCGATGCTCGGTTAGTGGCCCGAGAGTCGAGTACCACACTCCCTTGAGCTTGAGAAATGATAGGGAGGGTGGTCGTGCACACATTCCCTTACAAATACACTGCCATGCCTCTGTTTGTGCTCTGCTGCAGCAAAAGGAGAAATTACAGGAAGCAGTGGCCGACCGGCCATCAAGTTCAACCGACCGGCCACCAAGGCTGCCAACCGACCACGAGTTCTGGCGGATGGCCATCCCTCCTAGCCGACCATCCTTCAGCATGTTTCTAAGGTGGGTCAAAACAATCTGGAAGTTGGCACAATTTTCAAAAGTCCAAAAGAGTACAAATAAAGGCATCACGAGGCACGGCAATGGATTTTCGAGCGAAGCCGACCGAGCATGCATCCTTCATTATTCAAGGCAGAAGCTGAGGCAGCCTAATTTGTGCATCTTGCATGCTTATTTAGATGTCATGTTTAGTTAATTTGTTAATTAATTAAGTGTTGTAATAATTAATAAGTAGATTGCTTATCATTCAATTTGGTTGTGTAATAATTAGTCTAAATTAGATTATTAGATTAGTTAGCTAAGCTTAGCTTAGATTAGCTTAGCTTTTATTCGGACCCTCCGTCGAAAGGGCAAATTTTGTAATAAGTGTGCGTGTGTGTGATGCATGTCTTCCAACCCCACGTCTTTCTCCATTTTACTTATCAGCTTTCGGTGGTTAGTTTTTGGGCATATTTCAATTAGCATACTTATGTTTTGCATGCGTGCATCATTCATTCGTATTGCATGCACCGGGCTCAGCGCATCATTCAAACCACATCGTATTTCAATACTTGCTTGAATACGTGTTTAACAGCATGTTATCAAGTGTTGCATTCATATGCCATCTTAGCTAGCCGAGCCTATTTTAGTTGCATTTTTGCATGTGTTGCATTAGGCATCTTAACATAGCTAGGATCACGCATGATTTCTAACTAGCTTCAGTTTTGGCTCGGAGTACACTGTGAGTATTTATGCTTTAGCATCCTTGCATGTGTGTAAATGAATGCCATGATAGCATGCTTGCCATGAGGCTAACTGCTTAAGTGTTTAACTGCATGAATGCCTGTGGATGAAGGCTTCATTACTTGAATTGGAACAATTCATCAAAATGTGCGTTTTAAGCCCACTTGAGAGTGGCAAATCATGTTTTCTAAGCCCACTTGAGGGTGGCAAATCCACATCTTAGCCTACTTGAGGGTAGCATCTTTCAAACCATTTTCGAAAAGATAAACATGCGATGTTTTGTTCGAATTTGAGTGATTTAGTCTATACTTGTATGCTGTGCGCATCACATAGTAATTTTAGATTAATAAACCGGAATAAGAACACATGTGTTTTCAAAAATGACATATCATGTTAGTAGAGGCTGATCCTTTGATCGGGCGAGCGGGGGTGCTCATTTCATGACCTTCCCTCCTCATACCCAAGTTCCCGAGCCGAGGCAACTTTGGTGATGACGGACACGTGGCCTTAGAAACGAGTCAGGGTTTCCTAAATTTCCCAAAACAAAATATTTAAGTGGCGACTCTGAAATCCGGCAAAGCAGTCCATGTTTGGCACTTCTTGATTAAAATCAATTTTCCAAAACGATTTGCCGAATTTGGACTCTTTGCTGATTTATTAGTATTACATTGCACTTTGTGAGATTAGATTTAGAACCGTGACAGGAGTCCGAACTGTAGTAGCTAGAACTACAATTCGCGCCCTCGTGCGCGGAGCGGTGTTCGGGCAGTCTACAATATCCATGGACATTCTCAGGGCTGAGAATCAAGTCCAGGCCCAAGTAGCTGAGGTAGGGCCATCTTTTCTGAAGAGGGAGTTCTTCCGGTCGAATTCGGATGAGTTTTTAGGTGACCCTAAGGAGCCACTAAAGGCTGATGAGTGGTTGGAACAGATGACGAAAACGTTTGAGATGCTTGGCATCCAAAACGGAGGTTTGCGAGTGACATTGGCATCCTTCCAGCTGAAGGGAGACGCGGGTTAGTGGTGGAAGTATGCACGGGGCGCATTAGAGGGACTTGGGAGGCATTTGTTGAAGCTTTCTAGGACAAGTACTTGCCTGCTACGGTGAGGGAGAAGTTGAGGGATCAATTCTCCAAGTTGGTGTAGCTGAATACACCAGTGGCGGTGTTTGAGGCCACCTTTACTAGTCTGTCGAGGTTTGCACCTGAGGTAGTGGCGACTGAGGAACGCCGCTGTCTGGAGTTCGAGAAAAGGTTGAGGACCGGACTCATGTTTCGAGTAGCCGGGTCCATGATTAGAGATTATGGACGCCTTGTGGAGGCTGCAGCCCATCTTGAGACCATTATGCATGCTGAGGAGGAGAGGATGAGGGGCTCCAGCAGGAGTCAGGATGGTCAGGGAGGCGGTAAGAGGCAGAGGGGTTCTAACCCTCAGCAGTCCCAGGGAGTGCATTCGAGGTCTACCTTTCTAGTACTGAGTTCAAGTTCTAGGAGAGGCAGTCAAGGAGACATCACTTGTTTCAAATGTGGTCAGTTGGGCCACAAGTCTCCAGCTTGCCCACAGAGGGGAGGAGGGCAGCAAGCAGCTTCATCTTCGACTCGTTCTCAGGGCCAGAGTCAGGGCAGAGGCCAGCCGCTCACTTGTTATCTGTGTGGGCAAGCAGGGCACTTGAAGAGGTTTTGCCTGCAGTTGAGTGGCAGATCTGGTGCCTTTGGTTCGAGGCAGACACAGAGTTACCAGCCAGCTTAGTCAATTCAGGCCTCGAGGGCCAATTAGGGAGCCTCTTCGGCTCAGTTTGTGCAACAGTCTTATGCTCCGAGAGGGGGCAGGTAGATCAGAGACCTTCTGGGCGCATGTATGCTGTTACTGTGCCGGATCTTGTACCAGCGTCATCGGTAGTGAGAGGTACCTTTCTGTTTTGCAAATCGATTGCTAATGTGTTAATTGATACGGGTGCGTTCCACTCTTTTATATCTTCTGCATTCGCATCTATTTTGGGATTGGAGTTGGCACAATTAGCATCTCCTATTTGTGTAGTGTCACCTATCAGGGGTGAAGTGGTTCTGAAGTAGGGGTGTCGGGGCTATGATAGAGAGGTCGCCGATCGTCGGTTCCCTTTTCTTTTGTGTTGATGGATATGTTCGGGTTTGATGTAATTTTGGGTATGGACTGGTTATCGTCATACCAAGCTGTTATAGATTGTTACCACCAGAGGGTTACTGTATGTACGTTGAGCGGCGAGTGTTTCCATTTCTTGGGAGATCGGGTTGGTAGGGTTTTACCACCGGTGTATGATCCGTGAGAGCGGAGTGAGCTTGGTTGTCTTCTCACTAGCTTTATGAGTAGTGAGTGTGATGAGACTCGGACTAAGTTTCCAAGAGTGGTCTGTGAGTACTCGGATGTCTTTCCCGATGATCTTATTAGTTTACCACCCATCAAGAGATCGAGTTCTCTATTGACTTAGTGTTTGGCACGACACCATGTTCCATGGCAACCGTATCGTTTGCCCCAGCCGAGTTGAGTGAGTTGAAGATTCAACTCCAAGAGCTACTAGATAAGGGTTTTATTCGCCCTAGTACTTCGCCTTGGGTGGCACCGGCTTCTTTGCTAAGAAGAAAGATGGGCTTTGAGACTCTGCATTGATTACCAAAAGTTGAACCGGGTTTACAGTTAAGAATAAATATCCGATGCCTCGCATAGATGATCTGTTTGATCAGTTGAAGGGGTCCCGCTGTTTCACTAAGATAGACTTGAGATCGGGTTACCATCAGTTGAGAATTAGGGAGGAAGATATCCCGAAGACGGCATTCCGTACGCGGTATGGCCATTATGAGTTTCTGGTGATGCCTTTTGGGCTAACCAATGCCCCAGTGGTGTTCATGGACTTGATGAACCGGATTTTTCGGGAGTTCTTAGATCGCTTCGTGGTCGTCTTTGTGGACGATATTCTGATCTATTCACCTTCTGAGGAGGAGCACGAAGAACACTTGCGAGTGGTGCTTGAGTTGCTTAGAGCCCATAAACTGTATGCTAAGTTCGGGAAGTGTGAGTTCTGGCTAAGAGAGGTTAAGTTCTTAGGCCACGTGGTATCTGGAGAAGGGGTGACTGTAAACTCATCCAAGATAAAGGCGGTGCAGGATTGGGCACAACCTAAGAACGTTTTCGAGATCCGTAGTTTCTTGGGGTTGGCCAGGTATTACCGTCGGTTTGTGAAAGATTTCTCCAGGCTAGCTTCGCCTTTGACTAGATTGATGCGAAAAGGGTCAAATTTGTGTGGAGTGAGACTTGTGAAAAGTCGTTCCAAGAGCTTAAAGTTAGACTTACCACCGCCCCAGTTTTGATTATCCCAGAGAGAGGTTTGGGTTATGCAGTGTATTGTGATGCCTCACGAGAGGGTCTAGGTTGTGTATTGATACAAGTGAGGAAAGTAGTAGCCTATGGCTCACGGCAGTTGAAGATACACTAGAGGAACTACCCTACTCACGACTTAGAGTTGGCAGCTGTGCTTTTCGCCTTAAAGATTTGGAGGCACTATCTGTATGGTGAGAGATTCGAGGTGTTCTCGGACCATAAGAGTCTAAAGTATCTGTTTACACAGAAGGACTTGAACTTGAGGCAGAGAAGGTGGATGGAGTTCATAGAAGATTATGACTTCGAGTTGCATTATCATTCGGGAAAGGCCAATATTGTAGCCGATGCCCTAAGTAGGAAATCCATAAGGGATGTAGCTTGCATTGCTATCCGAGAATGGGAGATGTTGGGTGCTCTCGGCGAGTTTGACTTGTATCTGGGTGAGTCTGTTGAATCTGCAGCCTTGTTTTCTGTAGTTGCACAACCTACACTTGTGAACCGAGTGCTAGAATCACAGAAGGGTGACTTTGAAGTAGAATCCCTCCGGGAGAAGATCTCTAGTGGGAAGGTAGAGAAAGGTTTGACTATGTATCCTGACGTGAGTGTAAGGTACCGAGACTGCTTGTTTATGCCGGAGTCTTGCCGAGAGGAAGTACTCCAAGAGTTTCACCATTCACACCTTGCGGTGCATCCTAGAGGCACAAAGATGTATCATGATCTAAGTTGCCAGTTTCGGTGGAGGGGTATGAAGAAGGATGTGGCGGTGTTTGTGTCAAAGTGCCTTACTTGTCAGCAAGTGAAGGCCAAGCATCAAAGGCCAGCGGGTTTGTTGTAACCCTTGCCTATAGCTGAGTGGAAATGGGAGCATGTCACGATGGATTTTGTTGTAGGTCTTCCGAGAACTCAACAGGGTAGTGATGCCATTTGGATGGTAGTGGATCGGTTGACTAAGTCGGCGCACTTTATTCCTATGCGTGTGAGAGATTCAGTAGATTACCTTGCCGACTTGTATATTCGGGACATAGTGAGGTTGCACGGGGTCCCAGTGTCATTGTCTCAAATAGAGACCCGCGTTTTACTACTAGATTGTGGCAGAGTTTGCAGAGTGCCTTGGGCACTAGATTGACTTTTAGCACGGCTTACCATCCTCAGACTGACAGGCATTCCAAGCGCACCATTCAGATACTTGAGGATATGCTTCGAGGCTGTGTCCTTGACTTTAAAGGGTCGTGGGAGAAACACTTACCCTTAGTGGAGTTTGCCTACAATAACAGTTTCCAATCGAGTATTGGTATGGCACCGTTTGAGGCCTTGTATGGCTGACCATGTAGATCTCCAGTGTGTTGGGCCGAGGTGGGTGATGCACCTCTGTTGGGTCCAGAGTTGGTTCAGGAAACGACGGAGAAAGTGGCACTTATCCGTAAGAGACTTGTTACAGCCCAGAGTCGCCAAAAGACTTATGTCGACCATAGGAGGAGACCTTTGTCGTTTGAGGTGGGTGATCATGTCTTTCTGAAAATATCACCTAGGCGGGGTTTGATGAGGTTTGGGAAAAGTGGGAAGTTGTCCCCTCGGTTTATTGGCCCTTTTGAGATCCTTGAGCGGATTGGGGAGGTTGCCTACCGTCTAGCTTTACCGCCGCAGTTGTCCGGAGTGCATGACGTCTTTCATGTTAGTATGCTTCGGAAATATGAGTCGGATCCATCACATGTGTTGGATTGGACCGACTTAGAAGCAGACGAGGATGCTTCATATGAGGAGAGACCGGTGAGGGTCTTGGATAGATGGGATCAAGTCTTGCGAGGCAAGACGATTCCCTTGGTCAAAGTATTGTGGAAACATCATGGAGTCGAGGAAGCAACTTAGGAACGTGAATTGGAGGTCCGAGAGAAATATCCGGACCTGTTTGTGGGTGTTTGAGCGTATGTTGAAATTTTGTTTTGTTGTTAAACTTTAAAGAACATTGTATATGTTTTGGATTATGGAAGTATTGAGATTCTTGAAAATGTTTCAGAAATGCAAAGTTTAATTTGGCATTGTATATGTTGAACGTGTTTTAGAAATGCAAATATGTTATGGAAATATGGAATATGTGTATTGAGATTAGTTGAATTTCAAAAGAATGCATGTTGATAATGTATATTGAGCTACATTTGTAAGTTGTTCTCTTGAGAAGAGATGGAATGATCGGTAGTGGATCATGTTGGTAAGTGTTGTACTGTAACCATATTGAAAATTGAAAAGATCACAATTTTGAAACCTATATAAAATTTCAGGGATGAAATTTTTTAGGGGGAGGGGAGGTTATAGCGATCCTGGTTTTCCCCATCATTTTTTTTTGTGTTCCGGACTTGGGTTCCGTGGTTGTATGTTGTGGTTTATATCTTTTCCGTCCTCTAATTCTTTGTATTTGAGTTGTGGGATATGTTGGGTAAGTTTGGAACAGGTTGGTTGTGTGTTGAAACAGATGGTTGCTGTCCAGGTTTTGGCTTCTTCGCTCGAGTGAGGCTTTTTGCGCTTGAGCGAGCCTTGGGTATTTGCTTCTTCGCTCGAGCGAAGGTTCTTGTACTCGAGCGAAGATTGTGAGTCTTCAGGTTTCTTTTCAAACGCAGCTTTCGCTTGAGCAAGCTTTCTTGCGCTCGAGCGAGGTCTGTTGTGATACCCTTGTCCCGAAATATGCTAATTGGTCCTTAATTTGAATATGATTATGTGTTTGATATGATTTCATGTGCCACTTTGTGAATACATGTGATTTTGAAGTTCTATCTGTTCACCGTAGGAATATCTGTTTGAATAATTTTCTTTGGAAATTAAATTGGGGGCCTTATCGGCCACAAAACCCAAAATTGATTGCGCCATTGTGATTGACATAATTTTTAGAGCCTACGGTGAAATTTAATTAGAAATTGATTCCGGACCAGATTAAGTTGATTAAATTAATAAATTAGTGCCCAATTACCCTATATTAAAATATGGTGACTTAGTGGGGCCTTATTATATTCAATTCCCTCTTTGGTTCACCTTGGCTGATTCTAACAAAAGAAAAGGGAGAGAGGGAGTCGGCTAGAGAGAGGGAAAAGAGGAGAGTTGGGTGTTGGCTCCAATTTGTGTAGAATTGGAGGATTAAACTCAAGGAATTGCTATAGTTTGGAAGATTGAGCCTCTAGGTGAGCATTTGATTCTTGAATTCATGAGTTTAATGTGTAATCTTTTGTGTTCAAGGGTTGTTTGAGACCAAGAGCATGATTTGAATTAATTTTGTTGAAATTGAGGCTTGATCTGTGCATGCATGTAATGAACTCCCATGGAATCATAAATCTAGCATGTAATTTGTAAAATTGTGAAAGATTGGTAGTGTAATCCCACATGCAAGCATGTCTTTGTCAAATTTTATGGGAATGAGCACTAATTGCATTATTTGAAGTGAATATGAAGTCAAAAAGGGCATGCATGTACAAATCATGGGAGTATAAGTCTTGAATGTTTTGAATTTGACCATATTGGAGATGAGTTGTAATATCTTGAGCCATGCATGCAAATAAATCATGAAATTGAGCCTCAAAATGTTGTAATTCAGTGTTTGTACCATGTTAGTGCACATATATATGAATTTTGGGTCAAAATCATGCATTTGGGGCCTTTGAATTTGAAGTTGAAGCTCAAGAGCATGTTCTGGATTTTCCAGAAATTTGAGGTTCGCTCGAGCGGGGAAACTGCCGCTCGAGCGTAAATTTCGTGCTCCCAGCACTTTTTGCAGAATTGGTGTCCGCTCGAGCGGGATAATCCACGCTCGAGCAGGGAGCTTTTGTAGACAGACATTCCGCTCGAGCGCCCTAACTCACGCTTGAGCGTAATTTTGAGGTAACCAGTACTTTTGCAGGCCTTTTGGGTCCGCTCGAGCGGGGAAGTCCATGCTCAAGTGGGGACCCTGTTTTCTGAAATTTTGTTCATGCGTTCTGTGTTTCTTTTTCCGTTCTCTTTCACTTGTAATCACTCTTAGGCATATGTTAAGCATTGTAAATGAGTTAATGAGATAAGAATAAAGCCTAAAGAGGAATATGTGAATTAAGGAACAGATTGAATTGTTAGTGACCTTTTGGTGTTCATGAAATGTGTAGGGTCAAGCTCCGGGGCAAATCCACAAGCCGATCACTGTGAGTAATATCTTAACAAGATATCTGAAATATACTGTTGTCCAATTGTTTACACTTATGTAAGTTTTATAAGTTCATTAGTTTGAATAGCGGACAATGATTGATATAAATAATTGGGCCAAAGGCCGATTGACATGAATGATTGGGCCGAAGGCCGATGGATACGAATGATTGACATAAATGATTGGGCCGAAGGCCGATGGATACGAATGATAGACATGGATGATTGGGCCGAAGGCCGATGGATACGAATGATGGATATAGATGATTGGGCCAAAGGCCGATGGATATAGATGATTGGGCCAAAGGCCGATGGATATAAATGATTGGGCCGAAGGCCGTTTGCTGTGCTGTTTCAATGATTACTTATATATTTTCCTCATTTGATATTATTCACTGGGCATTCGCTCACGCTCATTCATGTACATGTAGGTGAGCCAAGGGACGTCCAGAACCAGCCCCGGTGAACTTGTGAGAAACAGTTTAAGTTTTGAGGAGTCAGCCCAAACGTCTCACGCATGAGACTGTCTTCGCCTTGTATCTTGTTTATAGTTTTGTTATATTGGCGAATACGTTAGACTACTTTTGTATATAAAACTTGGGTTTGACTGACTTAAATCTGTATGATCCTGTATGTACAGTGTTTTGTTTTAGTACATATTTTGATGTGAGTCATTAACATATAAATGTTTGGAATGTTATGGTGTGCATTTAAGCACGGCTCTATGGACAAAGTTTTTGAATTGCTTCCGTTTGGCTCCTTTATCTCTGATGAGTTTTGATTAATTAAATTGAGGCCGTAGGTAATCACACGATTACTGGCCGGTCATGGCCTTAACCCATAGGGGCAGGTTCGGGTCGTGACATCTGTGTTAGTTGTCCCTTCGTTAGAGCGAGCAGTCTTGTGCTCGAGCATGCGTCTGCGTCTCTATTAGACCTGAAGGTTGGTATTCTTCGCTCGAGCGAGCCTTGTGTTATGTGTTCCTTCGCTCGAACGAGCATTCTTGCGCTTGAGCATGCTTCTGCATTGCAGACCTGAAACTTTGAATTGTATGCTCGAACGAGGCTTCTTGCGCTCGAGCGAGGTCCTTTGTTGTGTCTGGTTGCTCGAGCGACAAGTCCTTCACTCAAGCGAGCCTCGCATATATCAGATCGCAACAACGGTTTTCTTCTTCACTTTTTGATCTTTTTTTTTATCTCCAAACCCTAAATCCGGCAGTCTCTCTCTCTAAAATACCCCTTCTCGCTACAAATACTCTTGATCTAGAGTTCTTCTACCCTACTTCCTTTGTAAAAAGGGTGGAGTATCGCGTGGGCTACCTTTTGATCCGAAGAAGTTTGGATTTGGAACATCTTGGATTTCTCTCTTCATCTCCTTTGAGTCTCTCCATTTGAGGTAGGGATAATCTACTCCTTCATATGAGTTTTGACCTAAATATTAGTCATTTTGTATAAATGGTGGGTATGGGAAGTTTGAGTGAAGTTAGGGTTTGAGTTTGAAATGGTAAAAGATGGGTTTTCATGTTTTTGGGCTCCATTGTGCATGTGAGGTCTTGAGATGGGGTTCATTTGTGTGTAATTGATGTAAATTGAGTTTTGGGACTTGATGTTTGAAAAGGGAAAGATTTGCCCTAATTGGAATTAAATAAATTATTTAGTATAAATATGAAATTGGTTTGAGAATTATGGAATTGGAGGAAATTGTGATTAAATGGTGTAGTTGGACTAATGAAACACTCACCTATGGAAAATGTGATAAATTATCTGTTGAGAAATTTATTTATCTGTTTAGATATATCTGTTTTGGGCTATCGGTGAAGGATAGCCATGATTGTTGTAGAAAATGCATGATGATTAGGTAAACTGAAACTAATCAATGGGAATAAGTCATTGAATATGACGATTAGATTAACACATTGAATATGTGATTTATTTGGTTATTGTATATGACGTGTTTAAATACATTGTATATGTATCTTTGTTTGGGAGGAGATAGGGGATGTACTCCAATGTTTGGGAGGAGATAGGGGATGGACTCCATTGATAATTAAGTTAGTCGGAGTGTCCAGAGTGAAAGTCCCGAAATCTTAAATGTATTTGGGTGCCGGTTCCCTCGAACGTAGTTCCGTAGAATGACAAATGAATTGAAGTGTACGAATGCTTTTTATGATAGAAGTGTTGTTATATGAGTTGTAGTCTCATTTGAACATGTCAATGAATTGAATTAGAAGCAGAAATGAAAGCGGGTTGAAATATGAACGTTAATGTTGATTTGTTATGGAAATGGTGTAAATTGGTTTACGTGTGTTAAACATTTATCAGATGCTAATGTTTTAGTTAATTCTCATATTCTGTTTAGCGTATCTCTACTGAATTTTGGCTCACCCTATTTGGGACACCATTTTCAGGTACAGGCGATATGCCACCTCCAAGGGTATAGCTTGGGAGGTTTAGGAGTTGAAGGCTTCATTTTGCTATTTTGTCATTATTTGTATTTAAATGTAAATCTAAGCCGAGGGCTTTACTTGTAAAAGAGTTAGAACTCTTCTTTTGTTGTAACCAAGTAACAACTTGGAAAGATGTAAGCCCGCAGGGCATTCTATCATGTTGTAAACATTTGAAACATATATGAAATACCCTTTTCTAATATTAACTCTGATGAATGGAAGCGTGACTTATCTATCATGTTTATAGAATTCTTGAATGACGGGTTTATGTATTATTTTGGGGGCGTTACATATTCTTTTTGAGAGGATTGGTGGATGAAGTGTTGGTCGTCAAGCGTGGAAATCTACATTTTTGTTAATGTATGTTTTTGGTGTTATATTTTTTTTTAGATAGTCAAAAGAATAACGGAACAAGAAAACAAAATAAAAAAGACATCTCCCTCTTGACGAGAGAGCGTAAAGAAAGTGGAACCTCCTCCATCCATACTGAGAAGCCCTCCATAGCAATTGCCATCTGAGCTAGAAATGGGCTACCGAATTCCCTTCTCGCTTCACATGCTTAACATCCCAGGAGCGGTTTTGGCTTGCTCCACAAAGTGCCCAAACGAAACCATGGAGGCCGAGGAGGATTGAAGGGCTCGAACTATCACTAACGAGTCACCTTCAAGAATTATGTCGTGCAACCCCAGATCCAACGCAAACTAAATAGCTGCAAGCGCTGCAAAGGCCTCAATACAATCCACATCCATCGCGGACGCCCTTTTGGCTGACATGCCAGCAATGACTACACCCTTATGGTCCTGAACCACAACCCCAGCACCAATCAATCCTTCGGTTGCAAAGCAAGCCACCAAAATGATTTTGTCTTAAGATTGTTGGACAATCTTCACTGTATTACGAATAAATTATGTTTGTATACTTAACAACAAACAGAAGAAATAAGAAAAGGAGAGAAATTGTTTGATTACAAAAATCAAACCAAAATATAAAATAAATAAATAAAAATAGATTTTTATTTTGTTACAAAAACAAAATCAAAATCTGAAACAAGAAAATAATAAAACGGAAAGTAAATTAATTACTTACCAAATTAATTTCTTGAACAAATTTTTGATCAAGTCCAGTGTTTAACACTGTGTCCTTAAGATAGATTCGTCCTTTCCATGGCGCTTTCAGATTGTAGACGTCTATCTCCCAGGATAAAATGATCAATTGCGAATAATAGGAGCACGACAAATTATTCGCACAACGAACACACTTAGTATTTACACTCTTTCTCACAGAAAAAAAAAATTATGCAACAAAATGTAGAGAGCAATAGCAGAATTTAGAACAAAAATCTTGAATGAAATGGTGCCTTTTAGATTTGAATTCAATAGGTATAGTACCTGTTCGGTTTAAATTAAACAAATACAAACCTGTATGGTTTGAATTTGAACAGGTAAGGCACTATTTCAACAGGTATGGAACTGTTTGAAATTTAAACAGATTTGAATCTGTCCGGTTTATATTGGACAGATACAGACCTGTTTGGGTAGAAGGAAAACTTGACAGATTTTCGGAATTAATTTCGAATTCTGGACAAATTTAAACAGATTTGAATCTATCCGGTTTATATTGGACAGATATTGACCTGTTTGGGTGGAGGGAAAACTGGACAGATTTTTGGAATTAATTTCAAATTCTGGACAAATTTAAACAGATTTGAATCTATCCGGTTTATATTGGACAGATATTGACCTATTTGGGTGAAGGGAAAACTGGACAGATTTTCAGAATTAATTTCGAATTTTGAACAAATTTTATTTTACCAAAAAAAAAAATTAAATTCAAATGTTTTTTGCCCAAAAGGATAGGTATTAGGCTGGACAAGTCCAACCCAACCTTACACTTATGCCCAGCCTAGCCCATCCCGAGCGGCGGCGCCAGTGTTTATTTTTTGGTCCGATGGGTCTAGCTCAATTTGCCCATAACATCTTTTTTCTACAAACTTGGGGTGCTTCTTGAGGCTCTCACCAAGTTACAAACCCATGCCTTATAAACCCACATAAGTTTGTCCACCAAACCAATGTGGGACAAGCTTTAACTCAAACCTTAATGGAAATTCCACCAAAACACTATTTCCATGGAACTCACTTTGGCTTCAATTTCCTTGGAGCTCACTTTGGTTTCAATTTCTCATTCACCCGATAATGGTTTTGAGCAACCAAATATATTACGTGAATCATAATGCAGTATAGAACGTGTTACCACTTAGACCCGCCAACTTTGGCACATGGGTCCTACCTAAAAATTAGACCAAAGTTGAGGAAAAATTTTATTTTTCCCAAAACCATTTCTAACAATATTTTGAACCAATGTCTCCTATCCACTGCCGGCCATCTAGTGCAGATGATGAGTTGCCGGAGAAGCCGCAGTTAACAGCAATATTATCTACTGGGTAATAAAATGCAGGGGAGTTGCCACCGACAACTGAAAAAGTAAAATGGCAGAGCAAGTAGTAAAGAGAGATAATAATAATGGACATTTTTTTTTATTTTTTTGGTGATCTTGGATTGGATCAAAGAGATTTTGGAAATGATAAAAGAGGAGGAAGATAAAGACCATACTCCACAATCTAATTACGGAGCAAACCTTAATGGATTGTCTTCTCCATCAAGACTTAGAGCCATAAGAGTTAGGTCAGCCAACCCAAAAATAAACAATCTTCACAGAAACTACACATAATGTGGGATATATATATATATACTAGTCACCCAAAAGTCTGGATGTCACACCTGAGTGGCTGTGTTCCATGTATGTTTGCCGGGCTGGAGAGGAAATTGGATAAAAGTCATGTTTGACTGGGAAAAATTGGCACGAGAAGTTTCAGGGGACTATGAATCCATCAAAGGATGATATCAGCATTCACATGCATGGATGCTGGGATTGTGAATTATATCTCATGGAATTGAAGGTAAAAATACTACTTTACCTTGTTTGGCGTGAGCTAAAAATAATTGCTTTTAAATAAATACATTAAAAAACAAAAACATATTTGTCTGGCGTTAAAAAAAAGTACACTTTTCCACTAACAAAAAGGTAAATTTCTTAACTATCACCAAATGCATCAGTTTTTTTAGATTCTTCAAAAAAAAATAAAAAAAGAAGAAGAAAAGACTAAATAAACAAAAGAAGAAAAGACTAAAGAAGCAATTAACCTCCCCCTAAATAAACTACATTTGAAAGCTATAATTGACACAATAATTGTTTTTGTCACAGCATTAATTCATTTTTTATGGGGCCAATTAAATGATACCTGCTGGTGTCAGTTGCTTCTTCTTCCTCTTCTTTCCCTTTCACCGCCGCCCCGCCCCCCCCCCCCCCCCCCCCCGGGGAAATAACCCATCACAAATCTTATTGCCAGATGGATTGACAATCCTTTTCGTTTGCATATGCCACAGATCATCTAAGAATAACAAATCAGCACATGCAACATTAACTGCAGCAATCTAGCAAAAAGAAAGAACACAACTAGGTCCGTTACACGAGTCTAAACTTGCACAGCCATCACCGGAGAGAGAGAGAGAGAGCACTAGTTCCCAACTAACAGCCAATTTGCAATATACCCTTTACATATCATTTTGTAAAGTTGTCACTTCCTGTAATATAGCACCTTAACCATTAAGAAGACAGTAATTATGCAGGTAAAGTGCCTAACTCTCTGATAAAGTAAAAATAAAATACATGGGTGTGCTAGTGATACATTCCATCCATCAAATCAAACATCAAAATTTTGGAGGATATATAGAAATGACTTGTCTTTGTCAAAATTTCCAGGGCATATAAACTCAGTTCAACTAAAACAAAAGAGAATCCCAATTAATGTAGTTTGGACCTACCCAATCCTGACCTATCACTTAACGAAGAGGAGGATGTGGTTGGAACTCGATTGCAAATAACAGAGCACTCTTAACGTATCATCAAGCCCTACACTGCTTGTGTGGCTTCTTCCGTTATCTTGTTAGCTTGAATGGTGCCTAATTACATTAGTTATATGTGTTGAGCTTATCAATTTGCCCTTGGATCCTTGTGAAATGACATATTTAGAACCAATATCTCCAATCCACTGCCGGCCATCTAGTGCAGATGATGAGTTGCCCAAGGAGCTGCGGTTAACTGCGATATTATCTGCTGGGTGATAAAGAGCAGGTGAGTTGCTGCTGTCAACTGTGAAAGTATGAGTGGATGAAGTAGTAAAGAGGGATAAACATGGATAGCCTATAACTATACATGTTTTTTTGTGGTCATGGATTGGAGCAAAGAGATTTTGGAGACGGTCGATGAAAGACGAGTAAGAGAAAGACCGATACTCCACAATCTAAGTGCAAAGTCAGTTTCGGTTAGCAGAGCAGCTGGAAGTCGTGGATGACTTTCAAGCAATAAGTAGGCACAGTTAGAAAGCGATGCGCTCAAGCCTTTATGCAGAAATAGGTAGTAAAGAAACTCTTCTTTGCGGTGAGTGGTACGTCTAAGTTCCGGGAGTTGCAGTCGGCAATAATAATAATTAATGAGCCAAGTTTTTCTCTCTTTTTTTTTGTTTTTGAACAGGAGCCAAGCTTCATAGATAGATTATTGTTTCCGTCAAGACAGAGAGCTAGAGACTTAGGTCTGTCAATCCAATACATAAACGATCTTTTGTTAACATTAGTGAAAGTAAACTATGACAGGACTTCATTACATTATTCTATGCAAGAGTTCTTTTCCTCTCCTCACCTATCCATATTTGACTGAATTTTTTTCTTCAGACACCGCATCAATGATGCATTATTTCATTTTCCGTGGGTCCATTTAAATGATACCGGTACGTGGCCGTCACTTTTTTTTTTTTTTTTTGTGTGTATAATTCATCAGAAATTTTATTTTAGATCTTTACATCCAGATGGATTGACAATCTTTTTAGTTTGCTTATGTAAGTATAACAATTCAGTACATGGAGCATTAACTAATTACAGCAATCTAGCAAAAAGAAAGTATCTCGGTGCAGATATGACTCACTAGTCATATGCTTTAACTGTTTTTCTAATCGAATGGATTGGGCCACAACAAGAACTTTTATTTGGTTGTAAGTTCTTTTTGTTTTGTTTTTTATTTTATGTCACAGATTTTTGCTCTCTATTATTCTCTAACTTGATAGCCAAAGTAATTCAAATGAAATGTGTACGGGAAAGAAATACACCTTCTCGTATAATCCTGTTGACCAAGTCTGCGCTCCTCCGTACGACGTCGTTCTTCCACCTGAAAATACACACGTGAGCTAGCCGGCGGGGGTGTGCCGGAAACCTCTCCGATGCCTAAGTCAGTAAGCTTGACAAATAGGCAAAAGCTCTACAAATTCAGGGAGTAAAGTTGCATTACCTCTCCATAGGTGATGTTGCGAGCTTATATAGGTTCCGCGTGGCACAATCCTAGTAGGACTTTTACTCCTCCATTCAGAGTCCTCCTAGGAATAGGACTTTTACTCCTCCATTCAGAGTCCTCCTAGGAATCATACTCCTGAAAGATAATGCTTATCCTTCAACACCCCCTCACTGCTTAAACCAAGTGAGATGGTTTTACCATGACCGAACTCCAACATGACCGAAGTAAACATGACTGTAGTTAGCCGCAGAATAGGCCGAACTATCGTTAGTTCGGCGCTTCCTCCACTGTACTTACTTCGGCTTCTCATGCGCGACCCATGGCATGGCTAAACCGGACTAACAACTAGCTAGGTCCGATCGAGCTAGTCATGCTATGCCGCAACCGGACTAACTTTGAATGTGGCCATCTGGCAACCGAACTAACCGTAGTACTCTTCTGGACCGAGATAACATTAGGCACTTCTGGGACCGGACCAACTTCAAGTCCTTCTACGACGGACTAACTTCAAGGCTCTCTTGGACCGGTCTAACTTCAAGGCTTCTATCCCGCGCTATCCAGAGCGAAGCCTACCAAGAGAAGCCATTACCTCGCTCCGATTGCCATGGCCGAGATAACTATTTCTACTCCGGTTGGTACTTATAATCACGTTTGGACCGAGGTAACACTTGAAGAATTCCCTTCCATACTTGGACCGAACTAACACTTGGACCGCGGCCCACTTGCTAGTCTTTTCTACGCGACCCATATCCGTTTAGTTCTTGGACGAAGTAAATCTGTCCTTACCTCGGTCCATTACGCGGCCCAACTTCCAAGGAAGTCTCCTCCTTAGCTCGGCCAAATTTAGATATAAATTACACTCTCAAAATGAATCCCAGAAACCTTAGAGAAGGATTTTTCCTCCTTAGCTTCCCCAATATTATATGCATCTTCACCAGAAAAAGTAGCCAGATATTTGGTCACGAATTTGAAAGAATCCCTTGCTGAGCTGGAATTACAATATATGACGTAAAGAATAACAATAAGAATTCCAAAATATTAGGAATTTTTTTATAGAAAATGTAAATAGAAAGAATTAGCCATAATCTTAAGCATAAAAAACTTTTTCTACAACAATAAACAAGCATAATCCAATAGAATTAGGGGTAAACTACCAATAAGTCCTAATAGTTAAACTTCCCATCAAGTCCTATTGAAAATAAATCTTAGTAAAATTGTCGCTAAAAATAATTTTTTGTGACAATTTTTTATATATGTCACTAAAAATTGACAATTAATGACTTTTTTTGTCATAATTTTTATAAATTGTCGCTAAAACTTACAATAAGTGACTTTTTTTATGACAAATTTTTTTTCATAGGACCTATTAGATAATAAGTCCACTTATTAGGACCTACACGTAACTATCCCTAAAATTAGTTACACCTTTGTCTAAAAATGAATCCATACACTTGGACGGCTATACCTTTTTACTTTCTTTCAAGATATTAGCGATGGTGCAATAGAGTTTTCTCTGATCCTGGACCCAATATTCCATTCCATCAATAAGTTATCCATCTTTTTAAAAGAAGGTATAATATGTTCAGTGACCTTCCCATTGACTGCTAGATCAAGGGCCTTCATGTAAACAAAGAACCGGCTGTACGAATTCTCTGGCTCATAAGGTTTGCAAACTACAGCGTGCTCTCTATAGTCTCAAGCAAGCCCCACGAGCTTGGTTTGCAAAATTCAGTTCCACTATCCATGACTTCAGCTTCACCTCCAACTCATATGACTACGCTCTATTTGTTCGGACCACTCCTCATGGCAACTCTTCTTGTTCTTTACGTGGATGATATGATTATCATCGGTGATGATGTGGCTAGTATTCTTAGCCTCAAACAATTTCTCAATCGTCAGTTTGAGATGAAGGACCTTGGTACTCTTAATTATTTCTTAGGACTTGAAATCTCTCATGATTCCAATGGTTATTGTGGGGGCATATTTTGTGAATGACAACACGTGGCCAAGGTAACACCGAAGTGTTAGTCGAGGTGCCACATGTCTTGGTCATGGCACCGAAATGATCTCGGCTAGGCCGAGGTTATCTGAGGAGATACCGGAATCCGATATGAACGGATAAGGGACAGGAGTCCTAAAGCTAGGAAGGACCTAAGTATGGATAAAGATAAAGCTCTTAGGGAGTCTATCTCTATCTGGCTAAAAGTCCAAGATGAGCATTTAGCCAGAGTCTATTGAAGCTAGGCTTCTACAAGGATCAGGTTAGTACTGGCTATAAAAGTAAGGCACCCTCGTGGGTCTAAGGTACGCTTTTTGTATTCTGGCTTGTGAGTTAAGCACTGTTTGCAATCTTTGAGAGATAACTGAGTACTGACTTGATCGTCGAAGTGCCCCCGGGTGGATGAACCACCGCCGGAGTCTTATCTTTCTATGACAGGTTGTTCGGGCGTAATCTATTCTGCCTATGCTCTTCTGCTGAGTTCCTGTTTGGCAGTGTGGTCGGAAATCAGCACCCACAGTTATTATTTGTCACAAGCCAAATATGCATCCGATCTTCTGGCACATGCTGGTCTTATCGATTGTAAGACTATCTCTACTCCCGTTGATCCTCAAACTCGTCTCACTTCTCTAGACGGGGATCTTCTCTCTGATGCTACTCTTTATCACCAGCTGGTCGGTAGTCTTGTCTATCTCACTATGACTCGTCCTGACATTGCCTATACTGTCCATCTTGTTAGTTAGTACATGTCGGCTCCCCGCACCCTGCATTACACTGCTCTACTTTGCATACTTTGCTACGTTAAAGGCACTATGTTCCATGGACTTCACTATTCTACCCACTCTTCTCTCGAGCTTCATGCCTTTTCTAATGCTGATTGGGTTGGGGATCCTACTGATCGACGCTTCACCACGGGTTTCTGTTTCTTCTTAGGAGATTCTCTTCTTACTTGGCGCATCAAGAAACAGTCCCTCACTGCTCGCTCTAATACTAAAGCGAAATACCGTGCTCTTGTTGACACTACTAAGGAACTTTTATGGTTTCGCTGGCTCCTTATTGATATGGGTGTTTCTTCCCCTGGTGCCACCTTTCTCTATTGTGACAATCAGAATGCCATTAGATTGCTCACAATGATGTCTTCCATGATTGCACCAAACATATTGAGATTGATTGTCGTTTCATTAATAGCATGTTACACGTGGCACTGTTCATCTTCTTCCTATTTCTTTTGCTGATCAACCTGTTGATATTTCACCAAGGCTCATCCTCTTAGTCGTTTCATTGATCTAGTTTCCAAACTCAAGTTGGTTAATGCTTACCCACCTTAAGTTTAAGGGGGGCTGTTAATGTATATATTAAATTTAGATTTATACTTGTCTCCTTGTATTGTAAATATAGCTTATCTCTATCTCTCTCTCTCTCTATCTTCTTGTATCTCTATCTCTCTCTATCTGTTTCTTCTTCTATACTCATCTAAGTTTGTGTTCAGCCTATAAATACAAGCTCTTCTATTGTATTCAATTCAATTCATATAATATAGATACACATTTTTCATATTTCTTTCAACCATTCTAACAGAATAAATGATATAGTGGGAGATAATAATAAGGATGATTATGACATTTAATCACACTGTTATTTAAAGACACACACACTATTACGATCACAAAACAAGAAAAATAAATCAAGATGAACCAAGAGGCCTGAAATTCTCCCATACGTTCCAGATTACTCACGACATCTCATGAAAAGACGATTGTGGCTTGATCATCAATTCAGCGGGGACAGGGACGGGGACAGCGTTGGCAGCGATCGTAGGTGGTACAATGCCGACTATTTTTTTTGGCGAGCAACATGCAATTGTTGTACTGCATTGTGTTACATACCACACCCTTTTGTACAGAGTTATCACTAAAAAAAATTAAGGTTTTATAAACCAAAATTTAGTGACAAAATTATTTTTTAGGAACCAAATATTTTTATTGCGAAAGGTGTCGTTATTATATTTTTAGCAACGAAAATTGGACATTAGTGATAAATTATTATCTTTTTGGGAGCAAAATTTTTGTCTAAAAAAAACCTTTTTGAGACCAAATTATTTTGTCCCTAAAAGTGTATTTATTAGTGACATTTTCAAAATTTTGTCGATAAAAGCCTTATTTTTTACTTTTCGGGACAACATTTTAGTGATTATCCTTATGACGATAGAAATTGGTCCCTAAATAGCTTTTGCAACAAAATTTTCATTTTTAGAGACCAAAAAGTTTGGTCTTTAAAACTCTTGTATGTTGTAGTGTATACATAATTGTTGAAGCAAGAAAGCTTCTAATCGTCTTTGATTCCATCAAGAACTCTTCTCCTCCTTCTCCTTCATCAGTTAAGCATTCGCCAATGGTGGTATTGTATCTCCCAGAGATCATTGAGTTGCTCTTTTTAGCCAAACCTGCTCCACATATGGAGAAAAGGAGCAAAATCGTCAAAAGCAGGACAAAAGAGAAATTGATGTGGTATGGTTTGATCTTCATTTTATTCTTCATTTCTCCCTTCGGGCTTCTTCTCTTCTCTTGATTTTAGATATCAATTTCATTATCCGTGTTAGGAAAAAAACTGGTATTTGTAGCACGGAAAAAGGCCTTGGCACCTTTTTGGATAAGAAATCAATGGATGAGCATGCATTATTATTATTATTATTATTATTATTTTATTGTTTTGTTTTGATCTGCATGTGTTTGGTTTGAGAAATTCTCTATACACCTTGTTGCATATTTTTATGATATATATTATACATTTTTGTGGTAAATAATTTTTAAAATTACGACAATTTGTGATTTAGAAATAAAATTACTCATTTTTGTGATCATGTTGTGTATTTTTGTGCTAATGTTATATATTTTTCTATTTAAACATTTTCTAATAAAAAAAATGTAATATTACCACCTTTACTCCGTAGGAATAAAAAAGGGAAAATTTATTGGAAAGGCCTATTTTGGGAACTTCTAACCATTTGGTCACACATTTTAAATAGTTGATTGAGGAGTCTATTAAGTATAGTTGTTGTAACTAGTAAGTCCTTTTTAAAATATGGATCATATTGGTTGGACAGATATACCATCACTAGTAATTGGGGAATTTTTTTTTTTTTTTTGGGGGGGGGGAGGGAGAATGTGTGACATGTTATGGTGTGATACTCTAATGGGCAGGTACTAATATGACACTCCAACGATGGGACACTCCAAAAAAAATTAAAAAATCTTTAGTATACTTTTCCTAAATGTGACAACATGACAAGTATGATGTGACACTCTAAAATTTTTACTCATCCTTAGTGTACTTTTTCTAAATGTGACAAGTGATAGGTATGATGTGACCACTCAAAAAAAAAACTCCTTAGTATACTTTTTTCAGATGTGACAACGTGACACGTATGTTGTGACAGTCTAAAAAAATTAAAAACTCCTTAGTGTATTTTTCCTAAACGTAACATGACACTCCAACGTAGCGGACCCAATTTGATTGAATTACTGCTTGTCTTCATGTCACGCGCTAAAAAACAATTAGTAAGGAATTCACGTCCTAACACTGCGTGTGTTGAAAATAACCAAAAACTTTAAAAATCTACTAGTGCGCTTTTTGAACAATGTGACACACAAACACCCCACCACCTTCTCCATACATAACCACGTCACCTATCCCCCAACTGTACTAACAATGGCAAAACAGTCAACAAATAATTTAAGGGACCAATCAGTCACCAAAAAAATTTAGGACCTTCTGATTACAAGTCTACAAAACGGGATTTACTGGTCAATTCCCAATAAATAAATAAATAAATAAAAATGGGTAAATTACACTAACGATCCTTGTAATTTGGGACTTATGTCACTTTAGTTCCTGACTTTTGAATTATGATACATTTGACACTGAAATTTAAATCTCGTTTCAAATAAGAACAATTAAAGACATTGTTGCTCCATTTTAAGGGCAAAGTCGTCAATTTGATAAAATATAAACTAGTTTGACAAAAATAAATGTCAAAAAAATATTTTTAAATTTGAAAAAATTATTTTTACCCACTAAAGATAAAATTATATAAAAATGATGAATCTTTTACGTTTTTATTTTAGTTTTTATATTTTTACCAAATTAATTTTTAGTATGTGTTTGGATGATGATCATGTAATGGGTGGTTGTTTTTGTTAATGTTTTTGGATTGTTATCATGTAATAGATGGTTATATTTGTTGTTAACATATATTTTTGAATGGTTATTATGTAATGTATGGTTATTAGACTTTTAATGTGTAATCGATATATTTAATATATAAAATATTTTTAGTTTTGAATTTTTTGATTTAATGGATTGGTTTAATAATGATATCAAAGTTGTCGCTATATTTGACTTTTGAAAAAATAGAAACTAATTTAACAAAAATAAATATAAAAAAATTAAGAATTATTTTTACCCTCCCAAAAAACAAAATAATATAAAAATAATGTGTTTTAATTTTTTTTTCACCAATTTAATTTTAGTTTCTTAGAAAAAAAATTTGAAAATAGATTCTGAAAACCAAACCAAATAGAACTTTATAACTAATAAAGTTCCAACATTATTCATCAAAAAATAGACTACTATTACATTTCAAACAATATATAAATTAACCAACACAAAATAAGTTGTATGATGACTTTACCCCTGAAATGGACCGTATGCAAAAGAATTTTGACTGTCTTTGTTTGGAACAAAATTCAAAATTTTTAGCGTCAAATGTATCACAATTGAAAAGTGAAGGACCAGAATGACACAAGTCTCAAATTACAAAAAACTATTACTGTAATTCGCCTATTATTTTATTTAGTGGCAAGCTGATCCATTTGACAACGTGGTTGGGACTAATTTAGTCCATTAAAAAATAAAATAGACTGAAAAGTTAATAAGATAAATATCACATCTAAATCATGATTATTTCATTTTTTTCTCTCATAAAACTACAAAAAACTAAAAGTTCATCCTAAACAGAACATTTTTTAATCAGACTAAAATAATCAAAAAATTAAAAAAACTGTAAAAAGTTCTTTCCAAATAGATAGGGGTGTAATAATGGCCCAGCCCACCTGGGCCTGGGCTCGGGCCAACCCATGGTGGGCTGTGTGGACTCCTGCCTTTTTGTCGGGCCAGGCCACGGGTCAAAAAGTGAGGCCCAAGTCCACTCAGATTAGGGCCTGGGGCCACGGCCGACCGGGCCTACCTAATTTTTTTTCGAAAAATAAACGATTAAATATATTATATATATAATTATTTATAAGAGATATAAAAAAAAACAAAACAAAGAAAAATTATACTACTAGAGTATTTTAGTTAAGATTAATGAGAGATATTTTGTTATATTTCATGTGTAGAGATATTTGGTTATATTTCATGTATAGTGATATTTAAATTTAATTATGTATGACTTATGTTTTTTTTGCTATGAACTTATGGACTAAAAAATATGAAATTATGTAATTTTCTTCTTTAAAATAAAATAATTTTATATTTATCAAAATGAAACTTGCAATATTACAATCATTAAAATAAATAGATAACATTTATTGAATGAATAATTTTTATTTCAAAATGAAATAAAATATTACAAAAATTTATATCATTAAATAAAATAGATGTAAATTATTAATGATAGTAGAGCAATTGCATCACTGTAGGTCAAGTACATCCCAACTAGGTTGGCGCCTACTAGCCCACCAATCATTTGCATTATATTCTATCTCAATAATCTAATACAAAAAAAATAATGAAATGAAATAGTGAAAAATAAATTGTTGATCAATCATTGGAGAAGCCAGACAATTCACTCGCGTTGCCCGATGATATGTTATCCAAATTGGTTTGAATTCTCTCATTTCCACTATAATTTTGTCTTCTCGTAAGCGCATACATATGATCTTTGGATATCATCAGTGCCTCAACTAGTTGAGGCGAAAGTCTGCTACTGTAATTGCTCAGCACTCGTTCACTTGCACTAAAAGTTGTTTCCGAAATAACTGTAGAAATAGGAACGGTTAGTATATCACAGGCTATCTATGAAACCATAGGCCACATAGTTTCATTTTGTTTCCACTAATTCAAAATGTCAAAATTATCGAAATCATCCATTGATGGGATTTTCAAATAACGTTGTAGTTCAAAACTACTTATGCTTGTATGTTGAGATATTATTCTATTTTTTATTCTTGAAAAAACACTTAATCTTTCACCTCGAAATGAGGCTGCTGGTGTAGTGTGTGTTAGTGTATTTACAAATGCAACTGTCATGTATTCTTCAAATAATGTTTTGCATGTTTTTATACTAGGGGTAAATTATTTTTGATCAGCGAAAATATGTTCTAAAAATTTTTGTAAACCAATTTTTTACACCTAGGATTAATTATTATGGTCAAACCTAAAAGATAAGGCAATGGATCAAAATATTTATCAAATTTTTCTTTCATTGCAGTAATAATGGTTACATAATATTCATTATCCATATATTTTACGAAAATTTTCATTATTTCTCCTAACATATGTAAAACAAATGGTGAATTAAATATATATATATATTGAGAGGGAGATTTATGATCTAGAATTGGGCCGGACAGATTTGGGCCGAACAAGGTGTGGGCCGAGGTAGAACGGTCTATCTTGAAAGGACTTGCTTGGTTAAGGCAAGGCGTGGTTTCGACCGAGCTACCTAGCTTCATATGTCGAAGTCGGTCAAGCAAGTAGACCGGCCGAGGAAAGGCGTGGTTGGACCGAGCTACTTGTGTTTGCTCGGCAGTAAGGCCGACGGCAAACCTGCATGAGCTGTCCGAGCTCGGTCGTGCCGGGATGCAGCCGGCTCGGTCCTCGTTGAGCTTAGCTATTGGAATACAGCCGAGATGGAGAAGCTCGGCTGCCGAGCTCCCATAGAGTGGGCAGGCAGTTGGGTTAGGTGATGTTCAGCAAGATTTGTGCTGACAGATGGGATAGCAGCCACGTGTCGAGAGATCACTGGGAGTAGATTTGGGGCGCAGAGGGTATATAAGCATGTCTGCGCCCCCCATACGGACAGACGAACATTTTGTAAGAAACTTACACTCAAACACTCTCTCTCTCTCTCTCTCTCTCTATCCCAAGGTGTGTGCTAACTTGATCGTCGGAGGGGTTTTCCGGCCACACACCGCCGGGTAGCTCACCGCCGTTGTGCTCAGGTGATCGGACAGAAACGGAGCTTGGAAGAAAGGAGTACGGGCTGCCGGAATATTTGCTCCCCGTACAATTGGCGCCGTCTGTGGGAACTTTGCAGACAAAACCTTGTCTTCCAGGCTCGTCTGATCGCCGTTCATGGCGAACAACGAGGAGATTCCGTTGTCCGCCATCGACGGAGTTACCCCGGAGTCAGGCAGACGGAGAGAAGGTCACCATCATCCTCCAATGGCGGACTTGGAGACATTCCCAGGAGGACAGTCGGGAGACGCGCGGGATAAGCGCGGGAGGAGTTATGGTCATTCACGGAGTCCAGACGGTCATCGGCGACGGAGAGAATCACACGCCAGACGTCTGGAACATAAGCTCAGGGACCAGGACGCCGTCATCCGGCGGATGGCGGCGGAGATGGAGGAGCTGAAGCGGCATGTGAAAGGGAAGGGTGTAGCTGGAGTGGGAGACCACAGTGAGCGCGCCCAACCCCGCCGTTCAGGCAGTCAGAGTCAGCGACACACTCCGTCCATTTCTATTACCAGAAGTTACAAGGTTGGTGATTTCGATGTGCGCGCAGAGAAGTCCAGCGCGCAAGATAGCACTTACCAGCCCTCACGTCCGGCGACGACGTCGAGGTACTCCTATTCCGCTCGTTCAGAGGATTTGCGGGCAGTCTTAAAGGAACGAGCTCGCCGGCGGGAGGCTCAGAGGGTGCCGGCGTTCCAGCGGCTATCCTACGGAGTTCACGCCAGCGAGGAGGTCGGAATGCCTCCACCCCGCCAAGCAGCGCCGCTCCTTGTAGATTCAGACTTGGCGAGGCTGAGCGCCACCCCTTTCTCCCTAGAGATAGAAACAACACCGCTTCCGGCAGGCTTCCACCAGCCTAAATTCACTTTACGACGGAAAGACCGATCCCTACATGCATGTAAGCCACTTCCGACAGGTTATGGCCGGACATAGGCGGAATGACGCACTTATGTGCCTTATCTTCCCGTCAAGTTTAGGCGAACTGGGCCTGAAATGGTTTGAGAGGTTGCCGGAGGGAGCATAGAAAGATGGCATCAGTTGGCCGAAGCCTTTGTGACGCGCTTCAAAACCAACACCAAAACACCAAAAAGTTGATCACCTACTGAGTGTCAAGATGGAACCGAGCGACACATTGAAGGCATACAACTCCAGATATTGGGAGACCTTCAACGAGATCTTGGATTGCCCGGTCAACCTTGCAATCACTCAATACAAGCGTGGTCTCCCGGTCGGACATAGACTGCGGGACTCGCTTACCATGCACCAGCCGACATCCATGGGCCAGCTCATGCAGCGCATCAATGAGCACATCCGAGTTGAGGATGATGCGTCAGCATCCACCGCAAAGGCAGCTCCGGTAGCAACAGACAAGAGGACAACTGGCAAGGTGCACGCGGTTAGGCAAGAGTCCAGCCGCTCAAATGACCGAGCAGAGGAATCGGACCGTGGTTCGAATCGCAAAAACTGGGGTAGAGGACGTCGGAATGACCGGGATGACTACCCCCGAGATGACGTAGCGATGCAAACAGAAGGTTGAAGGCCAGGACAGGCATCACCACGGTCTTCAAGATTCCATCTATCGCATACTTAGTGAAATCCGTGACGAGGAATATGTCCGGTTTCCAGCTAAGTTGGGCGACGGTCAGAAGGGCTTCAATCCGGTACCGCCACGTTTCACCGGAGCGCGGCCACCGGACAGAGGATTGTTTGCCTTTGAGGCAACATTGGAAGAGCTAGTCGCAGCCGGACACCTGGACCTTTACATTGATGGGGGTGTAAGGCGAACCAAGCTCCGGTTGATCCCGGGGACCGGATGACCGTGATGCGCCTCCACAAGGAGTTATCAATGTCATCCACGGCATAGTGGAGCCGGCGCGGGTATGCGAGCTCCGGGTATGATCAAGAAGGCAGAACACATGAGGGAAGTCTTGTCAGTTCAGCCTGCGATCAAGAGGGGGAAGACCGAAGAAAAGATGTGCTCAGTTTCTCTCAAGGGATCTAGAGCGCATTCAGACACCGCACAATGACGCCTTAGTGTGACGCTCCGCGTCAAGGAATTTGATGTCAAACGGATCTTGATCGATCAGGGAAGCTCGGTCGAGATCATGTATACGACGCATTCAAGCAGCTCAAGCTCCGGATACAGACTTGGCCCGGCAACTTCGCCACTGGTTGGTTTCAACTCACAACCGAGTGGCCTTTGGGAAAGATTATCCTGCCGGTCAAAGCGGGATCCGTGGTCAAGCAAGTGGAGTTCTGGGTGTTACAAGTGCCTCTACTTATAACCTGATCCTTGGAAGGGGATGGCTTCACGCTATGCAAGCCGTGGCATCGACCTACCATCAGGTGATGAGATTCCCCTCGGCTATGGGGGCAATCGAAGATTTGGGGAGATCAAGTCATGTCAAGCAGTGCTTCGTGGCAGAACGGAGCCGGGCTGCCAAAGGCTTCGTTCAAATGATAGAAGGACCGGAAGACCGGGGAGTTCTTGACGATGTGGGCACTAAGGCAGAGGACAAAGCCGTTGAGGAATTGGTGGAGGTGCGAGTTGATACGGAGCAGCCGGACAAGTTCTTCTTGCTCGGCTCCAGCCTTACTGCCCAAGAAAGGACCGAGATGGTTGAGTTTTTGATGGCCAACATCGAAGTCTTCGCATGGTCACCTTACGACATGCCCGGCCTCGATCCAAGTTTTATCTGCCATCACCTCAACGTCTTCCCCGGAGCAAAGCCAGTCATACAGCGACAAGGAGATCAGCCTGCATCACGCCGAGGTAGTTGCGAGGAAGTGAAAAACTTGCTTGAGGCACGAGCGATTCAAGAAGTGCACTACCCTCGGTGGATCTCCAACACGGTAGTGGTGCCCAAGAAGAATGGGAAGTGGCGAGTTTGTGTCGATTACAAGACAGTCAACCGAGCTTGTCCGAAAGACAGCTTCCCTTTGCCCAGAATTGACCAGCTTGTGGACTTGACGGCTGGGCATGACAGGCTCAGTTTCTTGGATGCCTACCGAGGCTACCATCAGATTGCATGCATGGGCCCGACCGAGAAATCACCTCCTTCACGACTCCAAGGGGACTCTTCTGCTACCGAGTCATGCCTTTTGGTTTGAAGAACGCCGGGGCAACTTTTCAGAGGATGGTGACCAAGATGTTTGCGCCTTTGCTGGGCCGGACAATGGAGGCTTACATTGATGATATGGTGGTTAAAAGCCGGCATCAAGCAGACCACTTGTCCGACTTAGCCGAGATGTTTGCCATTCTCAAAAAGCACAAGCTACGCCTGAATGCGTCTAAGTGTGCCTTCGGCGTGGGATCCGAAAATTTTTGGGATTCCTAGTCACGAACCGAGGCATCGAAGCAGACCCCACAGATCAGAGCCGTACAGAGTTGAAGCAGCCTAGCTCGGCTAAGGACGTGCAGCATCTGGCCGGAATGGCCGCCGCGCTTAATCGATTTATAAGCCGGTCATCAGATCGCTGCCGCCCTTTCTTTCAGGCATTAAAATCAAAGTTCTCATGGGATGAAGAGTGTGACCGGGCTTTGGCCGAGCTGAAGGAGTATCTGTCTTCGGCGCCACTATTGGTTACACCGAAGCCCGGCGAGGAACTCTACCTTTACCTTGCCGTTTCACAGCATGCAGTCAGTGCGGTGCTTGTCGAGCTGAAGGAATCAAGCACCTCCCAATCTTCTACGTCAGTAAAACCTTGCTACCGGCCGAGTCGAGATACTTGCCGTTGGAAAAGCTTGCGTTGGCATTGATGATGGCTTCAAGGAAGTTGGCGCACTATTTCCACGCCCATACCATCATCGTTCTGACCGAGTTCCCCTTAAGGCTTTGTTCGAACGGGCGGACTTTTCTGGTTGAATTCTCAAGTGGGCGGTTGAATTGGGATAATTTGATGTAAAGTTCCAGCCGCGCACTACTATAAAAGCCCAGACCTTGGCCGATTTCGTTGTTGAATTCTCACCTGGAACTCATCCGGTGTGCCCAGTCGATATTGCCGCGGCAGATGAGGAGGTGAATGCAAGCCTGACCGAGACACAACAACTTGGTGGAGTTGGCGACGCAGAATTTGCGCGCCCCACCGAAGCACCCTCAGTTTGTACAATTCCACTGCCTGGTGATGCGATGACGGACTTGGGTGTCACCGACCAACCTGCTCTGTCCGGTACCGCATCACCAAGGGGGGAAGAAATGGAACCACTCAGCACAGAGCCTGCGGCCGGCATAATACCGCAACCTGGAGATTCGCCTACGGACTTAGGCATTGTAGATCAACTTGCTGAGTCCGGTGCCGAATCACCAAGGGGGGCTGAAGTGGAACCAATCAGCACAGAACTGAAGCCGACAGCCGAGCAACCGTGATCCCATCACCTTCGAGCCTCTCAGGACCCCTCAGAATGTTGGAAGCTCTTTGTGGGGGAGATGTGGAAACTTTTTTGATGGAGCCTCAAACCGTCACGGTGCCGGGCTAGGTATAGTTCTGATCTCGCCGGATGGCCTGACTATTGAACATTCTATCACCCTTGGCTTCCCAGCATCCAACAATGAGGCCGAGTATGAGGCGCTTTTGGCCGGGCTCAAGAGCGCTTCAGATGCAAGCATCCGAGCTAATTGTATACAGTGACTCCCAGCTTGTGGTTAACCAAGTCTCTGGGGTTTACGAGGCAAAGGATGACAGAATGGCGAAGTACCAAGCCCTGGTTAGGGACCACATCAAGCGATTTCAGGCGATCAGGTCCAACAGATTGGCCGAGAAGAAAATGCCGAGCAGATGAGTTGGCAGGCCTTGCTTCCATGGTTGATAGCGCATCTCCCAACCCTCTTTTGATTGAATTCCTTCCGAGACCCAGCATTGAGGAAACCGGGCAGACAAAGTACTCTGCGCCGAGCTAGGTCCTCTTGGATGGACCCTATCATCCTGTTTCTCAGAGAACGGAGTCTTCCAGCCGACAAGAAGGAAGCACATAAAGTGCGGGTGAAGTCAGAGCGGTTTTGGCTCTCTCCATCCGGCGCTTTATACAAGAAATCTTCACCGGTCCCTACTGAAAATGTGTGCACCCGAGCAGCGTGGAGGCCTTCTTGTACGAAATTCACGAAGGCATCTGTGGCAGTACATAGGGGGCAGGTCCTTGGCCTACCGAGCTATTTCGCAAGGCTACTGGTGGCCGTGCATGCAAGCCGACGCACAAAATATGTTCGCAAGTGTGAGAAGTGCCAGAAGTTTGCCCAGATCCACCAGCCGGCCAGGGAACTTCTTCCCCTCACCAGCCTTGGCCCTTTGCATGTGGGGGCTAGATATAGTGGGGCCGCTCCCCACCGCACCAGGCAACCGGAAGTTCTTCATCGCGGCCACAGACTACTTCACCAAATGGGTTGAAGCTGTGCCCTTGGCAACAATCAAGGAGAAAGACATGAAGCAGTTTGTCTGGCAGAATGTGGTCACGCGGTTTGGCGTCCCAAGATTTTGATCTCTGATAATGGCACCCAGTTTGACGGTCGCCTTTCAGAGGGTTTTGTGAAGATTAAAGATTGAATTCTACAACTCTACTCCGGCTTACCCGCAGTCCAATGGTCAAGCCGAGGCATCAAACAAGACCATCCTTGATGGGTTGAAGAAACGGCTGAGAAGGCAAAGGGAAAGTGGGCTGAGGAACTCCCCAGCGTCCTTTGGGCATACCGAACAACCCCGCGACGGTCTACCGGGGAAACTCCATTTGCTTTGGCTTATGGCATGGAGGCGGTCATACCTTTGGAAGTTGGCATGCCCACTCAGAAGTGAAAGTTTTGAGCCCGAGCTGAACGCCGAGGCCATTGCCCTGGAACTGGATCTAGTGGAAGAGCGTCGGGAAAAGGCCTCATCCACGTGGCCGCCTATCAACAAGAGCTTTCAAGGAAATACAACAAAACGGTGCACCCCAGACCGTTCAAAGTAGGTGATTGGGTTTGAGGAAAGTTATGGGCAACACCCTGGTGCCAGGTGAAGGCAAACTAGGGGCAAATTGGGAAGGACCCTACAAGATAACCGGTCTGGCGGGCAAGGGGGCATACCACTTGGAGGATCTGGATGGTAGAACAATACCCCGGCCATGGAATGCGGCCAACCTCAAACTGTATTATTTCTAGCTTTAGCTTTCTTTTTGTGCAAAGGAATTTTTTGCCTTACACTTCAGAATGTAATTCTTTTTGTCAATATATAGAAGTGTTCTTCTTTGCTTTAGCATTCAGATTGTTGTTTTGATGAAAAACCGAGATGTTTTTCCGGTTGAAAGAGTTGATGTTTGTTCAGCTTAGGTATAACCGAGATGTTTACTCCGGTTGGCAGGTTGATGTTTTGTTCAACTCTCAGAATAAACCGAGATGTTTATTCCGGTTGAAAGAGTTGATGTTTTGTTCAACTTAGGTATCTCAACCGAGATGTTTACTCCGGTTGAGAGTTGATGTTTTGTTCAACTTAGATTAACCGAGATGTTTACTCCGGTTGAAGGTTGATGTTTTGTTCAACTTAGGTCAACCGAGATGTTTATCCGGTTGAAGGTTGATGTTTTGTTCAACTTAGTTATTCAACCGAGATGTTTATTCCGGTTGAAGAGTTGATGTTTTGTTCACTTATGAAATTTAAGCCAAGATGTCTTTCCGGTTACACTTGATGAAATTTGAAATTTTCATTGATAGAAAATAAGTACAAAAGGTGGGGCTGATAGTCCGGTTACATTGTAAAGCAACAAGCACAAAAAAAAAAAAAAAAAAAAAAAAAAAAAAAAAAAGGAAAGAAAACTAAGCTAAGGGGGATAGATTAGTGAATTCATCCTCAGTTGTCTCCAAATTGACTGTTGGAGATTGATTTCGTACACCGGTCAAAGTCTGGCCCGGCTGCTCTTGCTCTTTATGGTCCCCTCCCTCAACATCTGTCTCGGCCCCTTCTTCTTCTTCGAGCCCTTCCTTGGCTTCAGCCTGCAACGCGCTGAAGACGTCGTTGGCATATGGCACAAGAAAGGTCGGTAGGAAGGCAAGCGGCGGAGTGGCAAATACATCGGTATCGGGCCCTTAACCGAGATGCTCGCAGGCAGACTTCCAACCCGCTTTGAAATAATTGTCTTGAGTTGCGAAGACCTGCTTCTTGTAATTGTCCTCGGCTTCAAGGAAGCCGGCGTTGTTTGCATCCTAACAGTCTTTCTTCCTTGACTTCTTGAGCGCATCAAGCTCGGCCTGGAGCTCATCTCGCTTCTTCTCGGCCTCGCCAAGCTGACGAGCAACCTGTTGTTGTCAGCGTTGGCGATTTCAAGTGAGGACTTTGCTCGGCCAAGCTCGGTCTGAAGGCTTTGGACTTGGCTGGCGGTGTCATTCGTCTTTTTTCGAAGTCTGTGGATGCGCTCCATGACCAAGTGTTGCTTTTGGATGGCCTGCAAAAAGAGAATTTGATCAGAGAAGAAACCGTTCAAACACTTGTGAAAATTTAAGTAGAAGATTGAGATTCTTACCCTGGTCATGGACTTCAAGGCTGATTTCACCAGCCGGGTGTCAGGAACGTGGTCACTGCCAACCACGTCGCTCGGCAGCAGCAGAGCTTTTGAGAGGTCGAAGGCAAGCAAGTGCTCCTTGTCACCCTTGACAGAAGCATTTGCTGGGATGTCTTTTCCCCGGTGCTTCAGCTGCGGTCGCCATGGCAGTGTTGGCTCAGCTGTGACGGCGGGCTGCTCGGTGGTTAGCTCGGCAACCAGCTCAGCAGATGGGTCTGCGCGAGGCCTTTTGCTTGCCCGGCGAGCTTCCTGTCTGGATTGCCCGGCGGCTGGAGATGCCAAGGCGACCACGGGGCCGCTGGATTGATCGACAGCTGGGGAGCGGGTAACGATGCTCGGTATCTCGGCTGAGGTCGCCGTGAGCAAGTTTTTGATGCGATTTCTTTTCGCCATCTCTTCGGCTTCAGTCAACCGGATTAGTGAAACGTCAGGCAAAGTTGGGTCTGGAGGAGGTGATGGAGCACGGAGAAAGTCAGTTACTTTACTCCGGCGTGGAGCTGAATATCTGTAAGTGGGGGTGTAGCCGAGCAGCTCGTTACAATCCCGGTGGTTGTAGCGGAGCACGGTCCGGATGGCCTCAACGTTGGGAAATTGGTAGTTGGCTTGCAAGGCTTGAATTGCTGCAGAGGAAACAGGAAAAATTGTTAAGTACAGAATATTGAAGAAAGGTAAGTAACCGAGCAAATTAGCGCGGCTTACATGTGGAACCGAAGTTCTTGCTAATCGCCCAGCCCGGTACGTCGGCTGGTTCATAGTTGCCAGACACCCAGAAAAAGTCATCATCATGAAGGTCTTTATCTGGGATGCCGGTCACTATTTTCTCTTTGCCCGGTCGGATTTTTAAGTAATATGCGAGGCCATCCCCGGTGTGCCCAAGTGTGTATTGCCTCAATATCTCGGCTAAACCTAAGTTGGTGCCTAACCGGTTGTTAAGCTCATGGACGCCGTTGGTAATGCGGTAAGTGTTCGTTGATACTTGTGTGGGTACAAGTTTAGTTCGGCGCAGAAACTCGGTCATCAATGGATTGACCGGGAAACGGAGGCCTCCTTCTATGATGGACAGCACGGTAAAGGGGCACTGGTCTAATCTGCCCCAAGGGGTTGTTTCAATTAGTGCGAGCTCAAGGTGGATGTCGGCCGGGATACCGTACTCCTCCCTGAATGCAGCCAGCGCAGCCGGAGTATCGACGAGGAAGCGAAATTTCCCCATGTGAAACCGGCTAGGTTAGCTCGGCTGAGGAGGTTTGGCACTGTCTGGTGTATTGATGGCTGCTCGGTCTTTGGGAGCCTCAATATTTAGGTAGTGGTCCCCTTGGACTCTGCAGGAAAAAGGATGGCAATGAATTGTAAGCGTGAGCGCGGTCGCGCAAAGCGAGCTTGACTTTAGCTCGGTCATGAGTGCCAAACCACCTCGGTTGTAAAGGCTAACCAAGGAGCTCGGTCGTCCAAGCGGACCAGATGTTAGCCCGGTCGAGCGGCCAAGTCCTTTTGTTATCCCGGTTTTCACTAAGGTTGGGACAAACAGGATATTTGCTCGGTCAGATTGGCTTTTTGGATCAAATGAAGACTTGGAGCCCGGTTCGCCCCAGATCTTCAGTGTTCTTCAGGAAAAATGAAGAACACCATTCACAGTTGGAAGTTTGGGATGGTTTTTAGTGCCTATGTCCTAAAAGCTACGTTTTAGTGCCCTAATGTGTGAAATATCGAAGGAAATAACAACAAAAGGGGAGTTGGAGGGCATACCTGTGAAGGGCAGTAGCTACTTCCAGGAATGGCAGGTGAGAAATGGCAAAAGCTCTGGATCGGCAAGGAGGAGTGAGAATCAGTAAGGGTGAAATGAGGAGGAGGAAGGCCTATATATGGAGGAAGAAAGACCGCCCAAATTCGAATTCTAGGGGACGGCTGGGTTGGCTACTCGAGGACCAATGGGGGATTGACACATGTCCCCATTAATGACAGCGTCAGAGTTGAAGAGACAGAAAGGTCAGATGAGGCGTCGACCGGGCAAGTCAAGATACAGGAAGGTCAGATGAGGCGTCAACCGAGCAAGACAAGGAACCGAGTGTGGAAATTAGCCCGGTTGGTCTCTTGCAAGCTGTGGACCGAGGAAGAGATCATCCCGGTCGGAATGAATAATCCCAGTCATGCTAGCGCGGCCGGAATTAAGGGGCAATTGAGAGGGAGATTTATGATCTGGAATTGGGCCGGACAGATTTGGGCCGAACAAGGTGTGGGCCGAGGTAGAACGGTCCTATCTTGAAAGGACTTGCTTGGTTAAGGCAAGGCGTGGTTCGACCGAGCTACCTAGCTTTATATGTCGAAGTCGGTCAAGCAAGTAGACCGGCGCCGAGGAAAGGCGTGGTTAGACCGAGCTACTTGTGTTTGCTCGGCAGTAAGGCCGACGGAAAACCTGTATGAGCTGTCCCGGGCTCGGTCGTGCCGGGATGTAGCCGGGCTCGGTCCTCGTTGAGCTTAGCTATTGGAATACAGCCGAGATGGAGAAGCTCGGCTGCCGAGCTCCCAGCTAAGTGGGCAGGCAGTTGAGTTAGGTGATGTTCAGCAAGATTTGTGCTGACGGATGGGATAGCAGAGCCACGTGTCGAGAGATCACTGGGGGTAGATTTGGGGCGCAGAAGGTATATAAACATGTCTGCGCCCCCCATACGGAGACAGACGAACATTTTTGTAAGAAACTCTTACACTCAAACACTCTCTCCTCTCTCCCTCTCTCTCTCTTTATCCAAAGGTGTGTGCTAACTTGATCGTCGGAGGGGTTTTCCGGCCACACACCGCCGGGTAGCTCACCGCCGTTGTGCTTTTAGGTGATCGGACAGAAACGGAGCTTGGCGGAAAGGAGTACGGGCGTACCGGAATATTTGCTCCCCGTACATATATATATATATAAGAAAATAATTTTGTTGCAGTATCAAAAACTTTTAGAAAATCTTTATACAAGGTTACTTGGCACTAATTAAGTTTCGTAGGACTTAATACTTCCCCTATTGATGTTGTTGCAAAAAATAAATTTATTGTTTTTCTTTTTACAAAGTCTTTTTAACATATTATACGTTAAATCCATGCAGTCTATATCTAAATTAATTTTTTAAATGACACGCTTTCTCGTTGACAAATTTTCCTGTATTCCAAAAGTCAATTAGCAGAAGACATAATAGTAACAATCGCATTTTTTATTACCAGTACAGAAGTCTCGTATACATGCATAATTTCTTTAATAATAAAGTTTAAAATATGGGCACAACAAATATGAAATATATCATCACCAACAAGTAAAAGTAAAGTTGATTTCAAATGGGTTACACTCTGATTGTAATATGTTGCATTATCTAAACTAACGGTAAATATTTTATTTTGTAAAATCCACTCATATAATACATTTCTTACTTCTACACCAAACAAATGACCAGTGTATGAAAATTCAACTAATCTAAATGGAATAATTCTTTTTATTTAATTTTCAATCATTATCAATAAAATGTGCAGTAATACATTAATATTCTAACCCATTATTTGACCACAGATCAGATATTAAACAAACTTTTACATTCAAATTTTTGAATATGTCAAATAATTCACTTTTAATATCCTTAAATTTCTTTAAAATCCTGTTTCTAGTAGTATTTCTTGAAAATTTTTGATATTACGGTGCAAAACTTTCGTGAATCATTTGAGTAAAATCGAGACATTCACTAGCAGTAAAAGGTTGTTCTTTTTTAACAATATAATCAACTACAGAATTTTGTACACGTATAGGATCATATGAAAATGTTTGCAAATGACCAATTGATGGAACCCCTAACTGCATTTGATTTCCAATATCAAGTTGTTGACTTTGTAAATATTTGTTAACATGCCTTTTTAGATGACTAGTACTCCCTGCAAATGCAGCACTAAATAATGTGCATAATATTTACATTTTACTTTAAATGTAATTGTACCATCATGATTATTTACAGATATTTTTTTGAAATGTTCCCAAACACCACTAGTCGTACCCCTAGATGATGATACATCTGTTGGAAGAGGGATATTAGGTACATTAGAAAGAGAATCAACAGATTCATATTGTATACTATATGCATCAATATCGACAAAAAAATTAGGAATATTAGGATCCATAGTAATGTAAGTAAAATAATATATAAAAACTAACAATTAATTTAAATAATAAGTAAACAATAACAACTAATATATGTTAAGAAATAATAATGTAAAAAAATGAATAACTAATAAATTTAATGCAACTAATTAATGTTACCGACTAGCGAATGCGATACAAAAATTAATTTTTTCTGATAAAAGTTTCTTCTTGCATAATTGTAATTGTCACTTAGGGATGAGACTTCAAAATTAATTGAGAGAGTTGAGAGTTGAGAGAGATTGAGAGTTTGAGAGAGAGAATTGTTTGTGAGAAATAAAATGGAAGGAGAGGAATATTTATAGGAATTTGGGAGGATGGGGTCAATTTGTAAATTAATTTTTTTTTGGATCGTTTGGTGTTAAACGGTCATGTTTGGCTCACCTGAATGTCTCTTCTTCTACTAATTAATATAGTCCTTTTTGCTCAAAAAAAATATATATATATATATATATTTTACCGTTGTTGCATGCGTAGCAGGCATTGAATTCAATTTTTTTTTTCTTTTTTTTTTTTCTTTTTTAAATGTTGTTGCACCACGGCATTGAATATTTATTTTATTTTTATTTTTTGAATTTTGACCGTTACTCAATCAATGAGCCATTGAGGGAGGGGTGAGTTGGCGGGCCGGGTCAGCAGAAATTTTTTGGACGAGTCGAGCTGGGTCGATGGATCGAGTTTCAAAATGACGGCCCAAACTCAGGAGCCGAACCTAAACGGGTCGAGCCCACCTTGAGCCGAGAGGGATTTCGAGCCGCCCACAATTTTCAACCCATTTTTACACCCCTACAAATAGATGGAGTATGTTGCATTATTTGCATGTTCTTCTTAATTAATGTAAAATTCTAAAAGTGAATAATTGTGTCTCTTACCTGGCTAATAAGACAGGTAATATATTATTTCGTCAGTAAAACTTTTTATTATTAGTTCTAAGCAACATGTAAATACATACTGTTCCGTGATATTCTGAAATCACTAAATAATTTCATTATTGCCTGAGTCGGACCCAATGTGCACATGGTCTGCCATAGAAAATTTCATAAATTACTACAAAAGGAATTTTTCCAACATAATGTCATATATATTAATAAGGGTCATACTAATGATATTTTGAAGGTTGTCAACAATAAATACTAAAATAACAAAACCTGAGAGGATTTGGCTAGTGGGTGCAACTTAAGATTTGAAAGTGTGTTCCAAGTTTTCTTTCAATTCTCACTAGGTATTATCAACTTTTTGAGGCTATCACTACAAGAATTTTCACTTTTGGCGACTAAATTTTTAGTCGCCAAAAGTCATATTTTAGTCGCATATAGTCTTTAGCGACTAAATTTTTTGGTCCGGAAATTAACAACTGTGATACAGACCCCAGTGGGGGTCGCACCCCCAGTGAGGTGGCGAGCCCCCACTGGTTGAAACTCAAAAAAAAAAAAAAAAAAACAATTTTTTTTTTGCCCAATCCGGACACGCCACCTCACTGGGGGTCGACCCCCAGTGGGGGTCCAAAGCATTTTTCGGAAATTAATAGCCAAAGAGTAGTCGGGAAATATAATTGCCGACTAAACTAATTTAGTCGCCAAATTATTCATTTGGCAACTAAATATTTAGTCGCCAATAGGTTTGATAATTAATTAAATAAATACATGTTTGCCAACCAATCTTTTTGTCGCCAAAAGCCAATTATTTAGTGGCCGAAAATTTTTTAGTTACTAAATTTTTTAGTCGCCAAAAGCAAATACTAGTGTTTTGGCTACTAAAATTTTAATCGCCTAAAGTCAATCTTTTTTGGCTACGAAAATTTTAGTCGCCAAATACTGTTTCTTTTGGCTACTAAAAATTTAGTCGCCTAAACTTAAACATTTTTTGCTACTAAAAATTTAGTTGCCTAAACTACGACATTTTTGGCTACTAAATTTTTAGTCGCCAAAAGTCATTTATTCTTCAACTTTTGTTTTTAGCTACAAAATATTTTAGTTGCCAAATGTTTGATTTTCTTTTGGCTACAAAACTTTTAGTAGCCAAAGGTTTGATTTTCTTTTGGCTACAAAACATTTAGTAGCCAAATGGTTGTTTTTCTTTTGCCTACAAAAAATTTAGTAGCCAAATGTTTGATTTTCTTTTGGCTACAAAACTTTTAGTAGCCAAATGTTTGTTTGTTTTTTTTTCCCTTTTTATTGGCTACAAAACGTTTAGTCGGCAAAAACATGATATTATGTTTTATTGCTAATATTATAATGTGTCCATAACCTGTCTGTATTCCATTCAACCTGTAATACGTATATAAATAAAATGATACATAAATTATCAATCATTCCACAATCTGCATCCGTATACAAAAAATAAATTACTTTAACTGTCCAAGTACATACAAACGAACTATTGTCCAAACTAAAATAATAATTCCATACAACATATACAATCATACAAAAAGTAAAGCCCTCTAATTACATTTACTATACCATGTGAAATACCATTTGGCATGGTACAAATTACCATCGTAATCTGTACCACGACAAAAGGTGATGTATGTACCAAGCCAAAAATACATCTATGTACCACGACAAAAAATCAATTTAGTGGACGGCGTCAAAAGGTGAATCTATCTACCATGCAATAATTAATCTGTTCGCTATGCCAATAGCTTTCTGTATCAGGAATAGTTAACTGCCACAAAAGCTGGAGACGACAAAAGTATTTATTACACTTCTATACAAAAGTATAATTTCTCTCCATCACCAAATATCTCTGTAAATCCACACAACGAATCATCTACAAAAAACAAAAAAAAAAACATTAGAATTGAACCCAAAAATGCCCAACTTCATGAATGAATTTGGGAACAAGTGATAAATAAAAATAAGTGAGAAGCAACCTTCCATGATGAATCAATTGTCAGTCATTGTACAGTCTTTCTAAAGTCTTTTGTTATACGGAACATTGTTAAATGCAAAACAATCATTACCAAATCTTTCACTAGTAACATACAGCTAATGTAACAATCTTCTATTTGTATGCAACATGTATCCAAATTCTGTGGCTAAACCAATACCAAAGCCCAATGTGAATAGAAAGTATTTTTTTTACCAACTTCCTCATTATTTGTTTGCAAAGGCACTTGAATTCATTAGATTGGATAGAAAACCATCGGTCTATTAATGTATGTTAGTGCCATTCAGAGAGGATATTTAGAACATGTGATAAAAAATAAAACACACGTGTGTATGTTCACAAAATTAGCAAGTTTAAAACATTTCGTCAGTTGTCACAAGTTCATTTGTAATGGGAAAGCTGCCCGTGAGAGTCAGACGGAGGTTCGGGGGCTGTTTTGAAGTTTCGCCCCCGAAACGCCCTTTTTCGACTAAGTTTGTGGGCGTATTCGTCTCTAAATCCAACCTACGGGTCCGATAACATTCCGTCGTTTGTCAAAAGTCCTATTTGGCATCGGGAACCTGCCCGTGTCGGCCAAACGGAGGTTCGGCGGGCTATTTGTAATTTTCGCCACCGAAACGCCCTTTTTCGACTAAGTTTTGGCGCATTCGTCTCTAAATCCCAACCTATGGGTCCGAATAACATTCCGTCAGTTGTCACAAGTCATATTTGGCATGGGAAAGCTGCCCGTGTCGGCCACACGGAGGTTCGGGGGCTTTTTTGAATTTTCACCTCCAAAACGCTCGTTTTCAACTATATTTTGGGCGTATTCATCTCTAAATCCCAACCTATAGGTCCGAATAAATTTCCGTCAGTTGTCACAAGTCATATTTGGCATGGGGAAACTGTTCGTTTCGGCCACATGGAGGTTCAGGGGATGTTGTTGAATTTTCGCTTCCTTAAACGCCATTTTTCGACTAAGTTTTGGCGTATTCGTCTCTAAATCCCAACCTATAGGTCCGAATAAATAACATTCCGTCAGTTGTCACAAGTCCTATTGGCATGGGGAAGCTGCCGTGTCGGCCACACGGAGGTTCGGGGCTGTTTTTGAAATTTCTCCCCCGAACGCCCTTTTTCGACTAAGTTTTGAGCGTATTCATCTCTAAATCCCAATCTATAGGTCCGAATAACATTCCGTCAGTTGTCATAAGTCATATTTGGCATGGGAAAACTGTTCGTTTCGGCCACACGGAGGTTCGGGGGCTATTTTGAATTTTTCGCTTCTGAAACGCCCTTTTTCGGCTAAGTTTTGGGCGTATTCAGCTCTAAATCCCAACCTATATGTCCGAATAACATTCCGTCAATTGTCACAAGTCATATTTGGCATGGAGAAACTGTTCGTTTCGGCCACACGGAGGTTCAGGGGCTGTTTTGAATTTTCGCCCCCGAAACGCCCATTTTCGACTAAGTTTTGGGCGTATTCGGCTCTAAATCCCAACCTATAGGTCCGACTAACATTTCGTCAGTTGTCACAAATCATATTTGGCATAGGGAAACTGTTCGTTTCGGCCACCGGAGGTTTGGGGCTGTTTTGAAATTTCACCCCGAAACGCCCTTTTTCGACTAAGTTTTGGGCGTATTCGTCTCTAAATCCCAACCTATATGTCCGAATAACATTCCGTCAGTTGTCACAAGTCATATTTGGCATGGGAAAACTGTTCGTTTCGGCCACATGGAGGTTCGGGGGCTATTTTGAATTTTCGCTCTTGAAACGCCCTTTTTCGGCTAAGTTTTGGGCGTATTCGGCTCTAAATCCCAACCTATAGGTCCGAATAACATTCCGTCAGTTGTCACAAGTCATATTTGGCATGGGGAAACTGTTCGTTTCGGCCACACGGAGGTTCAGGGGCTGTTTTGAATTTTCGCCCCCGAAACGCCCTTTTCGACTGAGTTCTGGGCGTATTCGACTCTAAATCCCAACCTATAGATCCGAATAACATTTCGTCAGTTGTCACAAATCATATTTGGCATGGGGAAACTATTCGTTTCGGCCGCACGGAGGTTTGGGGGCTGTTTGAAATTTCGCCCCCAAAACGCCCTTTTCGACTAAGTTTTAGGCGTATTCGTCTCTAAATCCAAACCTACGGGTCCGAATAACATTCCGTCGGTTGTCACAAGTCCTATTTGGCATCAGGAACCTGCCCGTGTCGGCCAAACGGAGGTTCGGGGGCTATTTTGAATTTTCGCCACCGAAACGCTCTTTTTCGACTAAGTTTTGGGCGCATTTGTCTCTAAATCCCAACCTATGGGTCCGAATAACATTCCGTCAGTTGTCACAAGTCATATTTGGCATGGGAAAGCTGCCCGTATCGGCCACACGGAGGTTCGGGGGCTTTTTTGAATTTTCACCTCCAAAACGCCCTTTTTCGACTACGTTTTGGGCGTATTCGTCTCTAAATCCCAACCTATAGGTCCGAATAACATTCCGTCAGCTGTCACAAGTCATATTTGGCATGGGGAAACTGTTCGTTTCGGCCACACGGAGGTTCGGGGGATGTTTTGAATTTTCGCTCCTTAAACGCCATTTTTCGACTAAGTTTTGGGCGTATTCGTCTCTAAATCCCAACCTATAGGTCCGAATAACATTCCCTCAGTTGTCACAAGTCCTATTTGGCATGGGGAAGCTGCCCGTGTCGGCCACACGGAGGTTCGGGGGCTGTTTTGAAATTTCTCCCCTGAAACGCCCTTTTTCGACTAAGTTTTGGGCGTATTCGTCTCTAAATCCCAACCGATAGGTCCGAATAACATTCCGTCAGTTGTCACAAGTCATATTTGGCATGGGAAAATTGTTCGTTTCGGCCACACGGAGGTTCGGTGGCTATTTTGAATTTTCGCTCCTGAAACGCCCTTTTTCGGCTAAGTTTTGGGCGTATTCGGTTCTAAACCCCAACCTATAGGTCCGAATAACATTCCGTCAGTTGTCACAAGTCATATTTGGCATGGGGAAACTGTTCGTTTCGGCCACACGGAGGTTTGGGGGCTGTTTTGAAATTTCGCCCCCGAACGCCTTTTTCGACTAAGTTTTGGGCGTATTCGTCCTAATCCCAACCTATAGGTCCGAATAACATTCCGTCAGTTGTCACAACTCATATTGGCATGGGGAAACTGTTCGTTTCAGCCACATGAAGATTCGGGGGCTGTTTTGAATTTTCGCCCCCGAAACGCCCTTTTTCGACTAAGTTTTGGGCGTATTCGTCTCTAAATCCCAACCTATAGGTCCGAATAACATTCCATCAGTTGTCACAAGTCATATTTGGCTTGGGGAAATTGTTCGTTTCGGCCACACTGCGGCTCGAGGCTGTTTTGAATTTTCGTCCCCGAAAAGTCCTTTTTCGACTAAGTTTTGGGCATATTCGGCTCTAAATCCCAACCTATAGGTCCGAATAACATTCCGTCAGTTATCACAAGTCATATTTGGCATGGGGAAATTGTTCGTTTCGGCCACACGGAGGTTCGGGGGCTGTTTTGAATTTTTGCCCCCGAAACGCCCTTTTTCGACTAAGTTTTGGGCGTATTCGGCTCTAAATCCCAACCTATAGGTCCGAATAACATTTTCGTCTGTCGTCACAAGTCATATTTGGCATGGGGAAACTGTTCGTTTCGGCCACATGGAGGTTCCGGGGCTGTTTTGAATTTTTACCCCCGGAAACGCCCTTTTCGACTAAGTTTTGGGCGTATTCGTCTCTAAATCCCAACCTATAGGTCCGAATAACATTTCGTCAGTTGTCACAAGTCATATTTGGCATGGGGAAACTGTTCGTTTTGGCCACACGGAGGTTCGGGCACTGTTTTGAATTTTCACCCCTGAAACGCCCATTTCCGACTAAGTTTTGGGCATATTCGGCTCTAAGACTTCTTGATACCATGTTAAATCACCGATTGCCCCAAAAACTTAACAAAAACAAACTCGGCTTATTCACAACAAAGATTTCAGTTCACTAAAGCAATCCACCGGCAACAAAAACTAGACAAGTAGTTTTTCCACTGAGACCCTCATACGTCCTTCATAACATCCACCAGACCAAATTATTGTCAGAGAACAACTAATCACCCTAAGAGCAACATGCAACACATCAACCATTTCCTCAATCAGATCAGATAGGTTGGTTAAAATGGATGTTTTGAAAGATTGCTTTGCACCATCTTAAAAAAAAAAGAAAGATTGGTTTGCAACCTCTGGACATTATAATCATATATTCCAACTAAAAACCTACATCATAAATCAACCAATTATCACATTTGGAAACAATAATGCAAATTTAAAGCAACATGTAATTCAGGCAACAAACATTTTGAAAGAAAGAAAACCTGTTTTGAAATTAACTGGGTATAGCTGTGTATGTGCAGACTAAAAGTACAAATTTTCATCATTATCTCAGCAATTGTCGAGTTTCTCTGACACTAACTAAACAGAATTGGTGTGTTCCACCAACATATCAAGATCATCAACAGTTTCTATCACCTTACACAACAAAATAAGCGAGAGGCCATCTGGATTTCAGGGCGCATTCCAGCCAAAACCTAACTGATGGCTCACAGAGCCTGGTTGAACCATAAGCATTTTTACCTGATACTGTGAACTCTATACTCTAAGAGAAAGCTTACATACTATAAGAAGAAGAACTAAACAACACTGCACATATTCAACCAAGCTGTGAAGAAAAAGGGTTTTCCTAGCAAAGTTAGCATTTGACATTGTTCATTCCCAAAAACTGACCTCGAAGACCCTTTGAAAGAGAAAGAAAGGTGTTGAAGACCCTTTGACATTCTTAGCCAGCTTTCATCTCCCAGATTAAGTGAGATGGGTTACTATCGTTGTGGATGTTGTTTTTTCAGAGGGGATTCCCTATTGTAATGTAACTATTGGCTATGTTTTAATACTCAAAACATTTCCTTTCATGATTTAAGTTGCAAAAAATTATGAAAAAGAGCAGTTCAAATCAATGTTTTAGATGAAAAAAATGCCCATAAGATATATCAGTGTAAGGCCTTCACATGCAATTAGTTTGCCAAACATATAATGAACAATAATTAATACTAAATTTAACAATCATCCAAGCAAATTTTGTAAGGGATTTGAATTTGTAAGACATGCAAGAACTTGTTCTTCTAGATGACATAAAATCCGTTGCTTCAGTTGTCACAAAGTGATCTTTAGGGGCCGAAACACACCTACAAAACTACAATGGTCTTACCTACGCCATGCGCCTGTGTCTCTTCCACACATGTTTGTGTGTCATCCGGCGGTTGTGTCTCATCGGATAAAGTCTGTGGTGTGACAACGACAGGTGCAAATGTTCCCAAGGGTGATGGAATGGGGTCAGTTGCTGTTTTCTTATGCTGCCCTGTTTTCGTCCCAAGAACCATGCTTGTACCTAGAAAGTACAAGCAAGCAAACATGATATATTAAGTAAACGCATCACACGCATCATCGATATTATGAGGACATGAATTGATATACACAAACCAATGTTAAATAAGCATCATCGCTATTATTAAGCAAACATTGATAATGATTGTCAAAAAGTGATATACACAAACCAATGTTAAGCATAAATGTGAAATACAGGAATTAGGTAAAGTATCTATTAAGTTTCTTCCACAAACAAATTAACACCACGCAATTTAACTTTCATGTGAACGAGTATATACTTAAATGACCTTGATGCCTAAGTTTAATTGCTCGTCTTTTGAGGTTCAAGGTGAAACTAAATTACCCTCAAAAGTAGCAACAATAAACCTTTAATTTAGACAGACAATGAACAAGTCCAAATTAAAATAAATTTTGCTTTCATGAAAGTAGTGCTTCAAATTCCAGCAACAAACCATAGAAAGTGTATGACTCATTGAACATGGTATAGACCTAGAAGTTCAATATTAATCAACAAAGAAAACTCTAAGAACACAGAATTGAAACAAAGAAACAATCACAAATGCGAGGCAAAGGGGTGCGATCAATTAATTTTTCCCACTGTAACAACAGCAAAATCAATTAAGAATCTTCAATACCCCAAATATTCCCTTGCTTTGCAGTTCAATTTAAAAGCAGTCAAAGAATGCAATTCAAATATTGCTGCTTCCAGTAAGCAAATGAAGCAATCAAAAGACAATTACGTACCCACTAATTTTTTTTCTCCAGGGTAAAAGCAATCAGCATTGCACTTCTTCCTTCCTTCCCTTGGACACAATCTTCAAATGACTGTTAGAACAAGCATTCAAATGACTGTCAGAACAAGCATTCACATGTATTAATTTGCTAAAGTGTCAAACATTTATCAAATTAAACAATCTAAGAAACTTGGCTATTCAGTACTATCATTTATATTGAATGTTTCACTTGGTATGAAACATATAGTAGAGAATTATGTTTTCCTTCCCTCCATTTAGTTCATACATGTTACCGGGGTGTTAATTTTGAAGGAATTTTCCACTTACAATAGGTTCTGAGAGAGTTAGTACTTAAGTATCTTTATCCCCTCATTTTTACGGAAAGGCAGATACATCATTTGTGTATATTGTGAATTCCAGGAGCATAATGCCTTAATGCAGGAATCCACTGACCATCGAAAACAGAAACACCCCCCCCCCCCCCCCCCCCCCCCAAAAAAAAAAAAAAAAAAGCATGTATCGGTATACATCTAATCATACAGAAAATTATCTTATGACGAGAAAGGCATCTATCTTTACATGAAAAAATTGTTCTTACCTTTATTGATATTTTTTCATAACTAGACTTGCTAATCAGAGAAAATGCAAGTATAAAGACATCGGCCCCTCGATAGCTCCGGGGTCTTAATCTATTGTAATCCTCCTGACCTGTTCCATGAAACAAACAAGTCAAATCCAGCACTTGTGAAGAGTTTGTTGAAGAAGAAAATATCACTGGCTAATATGAACTTACCTGCAGTATCCCAAAGCCCTAAATTAATAGTGCTCCCATCCACAACCACGTTTGCACTAAATTGTCAAAAACAGTAGGCACATAACCCTGTTCCAAGTTCAGTCAATTCCAACTTTGAATAAGAAAATTTCCATCCTAAAAAAATTAAAAATTATCTACACCTTCACAATTTTAAGCTTACAAAATCAAGTGAAGGAATTCCTCAATATATGAAAGATAACTAAATCTGCAAAGCCTTTCAATGTCTATAACATTTCCATAGTCAAAGGCAGAAGATTGAGAGCAGAACTTAAAAGCAAATTTCTATTTCACACATAACTTCAACTAAATAAAGTACATGGAATCGCAATTTTCCATGTGATTCTTGAAAACTTTCCTTTCCTTCCCCTTTTTACCAAACAAACAGCAATGAAAAAAGACAATTTCTTCCAAGTTCAGTCAATTCAGACTTCGAATAGCAAAATTTCCATCATAAAAAAATTAAAAATTATCTGAACCTTCACAATTTCAAGCTTTCAAAATCAAGTGAAGAAATTCCTAATATACGAAACATAAATAAATCTGCATTTCAATGTCTATAACATTTCCATAGTCAAAAGCCAGAAGATGGAGAGTAGAACTTTAAAAGCAATTTTCTATTCCACCCATAAACTTCAACTGATCAAATTGAGTTCAAAAAAGTCCCACTTGGAATGGCATCAAGGGTGGGTAGGCAAGCAAAGCATCCAAGCCTGGATTTTATTTCTTAATTTTCTATTGTGAAACTATATTTTCCTTTTGTGAACAAAAATAATTAAGATGCAATGCAAGAAACCACAATTAAAGAAATGTCCTATATTTTAATCAGTCACACAATCTAATTCTTCCAACTTAAAAGAGCTTTGATTGATGTCTGTTGAAGAATAAAAGCACCATGTATATACTAAACAGTATAGAAATAATCACTATCCAATTATCTGACATGAGATACACTAAGAATTCTGAAAAAAATGTCAGCTTACACACTTGTTGCAAGCAATATTTTGCTGTTGCTTACTACATTTTAAATGATACTAGTTACATTTTTAGAAAATAAAATATGTAATAGAAAAACTAAAAGAAAAAATAAATAATTGATATAGATATCATAATATCATGTAACAAAATTCATTGATATCATACTCTTTTGTTTTTAATAGTCATATGTTTCATGTTGGAGTTATAGTGTCTCTTATATGCAATTTTTCAGGAAGCTCGGAAGGTATTCAAGGTTATGAATGAATCAATAGGATATATTTAACAGCATTAAGTCATAAATCCTAATTCAAAGTTCTTGTCCAATTAACCCCTCTAGTTTATTTTCCTCCAGTTTACTTCTTCTGGTTTCTTTTCTTCCCAAACAAACATCACGAAAACTACACTAAATCAACACCATATAATTTAGAATAAAGATAATAAGACTCAAATGGGGGAAACACAGAATAAGATAATGCCATATGTCCAGCAGCATATGTCCAGTATAATATGACAACACAGAATAAGACAACATCATATAATCAACACCATATGTCCAGCAGCATCTTAACTTAGAATAAAGATAATAAGACTCAAATTGACCTAAATTTCAAATTGACCTATAAGTCCGAATCAATTTCCGAATTACATATTTGAATGATTACAAATTGCTTAAAAATTGATTTCGGATTGTTCAGTCAAATATCATTCATACACATTAAACAGTAACCTACGGGTCTGAAATGGGGGAAACACAGAAAGGGGGAGACAGAGAGAGAGAGAAAGAGATGGAGAGACACAGAGACAGACAAAGACATAGATACACTGTTTCAGAGAGCTCGAGCGAGAGAGGCACAGACGAACTGAGAAGCACAGCGCGAAAGCGAGAGAGACAGAGACAGAGAGAGAGAGAGAGAGAGAGAGAGAGAGAGAGAGAGAGAGAACCTGTGATTCAAGGGCTGCGACGGTGGTGATTGGCGCCGGTGGCCGTGGCGGTGGCCGTGGCCGTGGCCGTCTGTGCGTCGCCCGTACAGTAGAAGACGGTGAGGGGGCTGAGTTTTGTGAGATTTGGTGAGGTCTTACATCAACATCAACGCGCGCATCACTTAATGAAGTGGCGGGAGTTGAAATTTCAACTTTTACTGACTAAATTGTAATTAGTCGGCAAATGAATGAATTATCAGGCGTTTAGCGACGAAATTTTTGGTCGGTAAAAGCCCATTTGGCGACTAAGCACTATTTTAGTCGGGAAAAAGTGAATATTACAGATTAAATTTTAATTTTCTAGCATAAATTGTACACCAACAGCGACTAATATACTATTTAGTCGCTGAAAAGTTTAATTTTTGCCGACTAAAATATTTTAGTAGGTAAATATGTAACCAATGCCAACCAAAATAAAATTTAGTCGCCAAAATTATACTTTTGGCGACTAAAAATGTTTTAGTCGCCAAAATTAGTCGGCAAATGTGCAAATTCTTGTAGTGTATGTCTGCGAACTCTGCTCAAGATTTGCCCAATCTACATAGAGGAGGCGTTTTGCATGGATCTCAGGATTAGTCAAGGTGCGTGTAAACTAATCCTGACAACCGATCATCAAAAAAAAAAAAAAATCCTAAATAACAAAAAATTATAATAATCTAATATATTATTCATATATTTTTAAATATTTTTACACATTTATATATTTTGTCAACACTAAAAACAATCCTAATGTCTCTCCTCCTCATTAATTAAGGTTTCACTGAGTAGTGCTATAAAATAAATAATATTGCTATTTTTTTAATATATATATAAACAAACGTGATAGTTTTGTAAGAAAAGTAACGCATATTGCAGGAAAATTTATTTGAAATATTATTTTTATGAAACAACAAATATTGCTAAAACACAATAACATAAGTTTACACATTTTCAAAACCTAAACATAAGAGAAAAGCTGATTACAAAATTCAGTTTTACCAAGTTGGGCATATGCATTGTGGTTTCATGCAATAATTAGGAAGCATCTTCATTTGTAGCCAGAAAACAGGGAGAATGAACTAGTATTGTACAAGTTACATGAATAACCCAAGGACACTAGAGATCACCAAGGTAAAAGAAAGCGAGAGGGGAAATAATTTTGGATGGAAAAATTATTTCATGTCATATGTGGCAATGTCATAAACAAGTTCTTCTAGAGTAGGGAGTGTTGTTTGAGCTCATAGGACCTATCACAGATTCCGTTTTAATAATCTGAATCGTTCATTTTATAAAACTCTTCATACACATTATTTATAAAAAAAATTAAATCAATAATTATAACTTCTTTATTTTATTTTGCTCTCTTACGAAACAGCATGAATGCATGGTTATTGATTACTCTTTGGGTAGGCATTGAAATTTCTAGATATTTATTAATGATGTTGGTAGTTGCCAGTCGTTATTTCAGGCTATTAATTGTAATTTGCAACTTGAATATTGAACACAAGTAAAATGTAATTTGCAACTAATTAACAGGGAAAATTACATTTCAGTAAAGTAGTGATAAAAAAAATTGCATTTTCATGATGGTGCAATTCAGCTGTGTGCATGGTGCAAATTCATTCTTATACTTTGTGCAACTCTTCTCATGTGTCAAAGTTGTATCAAAAAATATTCTTGTTTGTAGTGTAATTATTTTGTGACTATCATACCTATTCACAATTTCCCCTAATTATTATACATCTTCATCATTTAGTACAGAATTAAGTTATGGCATAAATATAACTAACATCTAATGCTACTGGAACTTGGCTTTTCTAGTTATTTTTTGATTTTTTAATGAGATGAAAAAAGTTAGCGTATTTAGGATAATTTTTTTAGTTAAATAAATGATTGTGAGAGAGAAAATGATTTATCGATGTAAGATGTGACATTTTATTTTTTTGACTTTTTTATGATTTTTTTAACTATTTTAATAAAATAAAATAAAAAACTTATCCCCATACTGGCCTAAGTCATCGAAAAATTATTTGTTGATTCAGGACACCACGTAATCATATTCTTGACCAATCACAAACCACCATGCCCCTGATATTCCCCAATCAACCCGGAAGAGGGGTCACCATTGTTAGCCCCTTCTTGTTGTGCCTGTGGTGAGGACAAAAGCGACGTTGTTTTATGTGTTTTTGATTTAACAAGTATAATGCTTTGGTTTGTTCTATGAAATGGGTTGGGAAAAAACACATTGTATGTTATAAAATTTCCTTCTTTTTTTTTTTTGCCAGTTAATTTATTTATTTATTATGTAATTTTTTTGTACATGTTATATATATGCATTTTTGTAACAAATATTATATAATTTTTTGATAGAGTTACGTCAATTTGTGATTTAGAAATAAAATTATACATTTTGTTGTAACGTTACGTATTTTATGATTAAAAAATGTTTCAATAAAAAAATATGTAACCTTCACTTAATTTTTGAAACATAAAATGTCGTAACTCACCGAAAAAGTGACATAACATTTGACACACTATGAACCATATACACCCTTATTATGCAATTTTTTGATATATGTTTCATACACTATGAACCATATACACTCTTATTATGCAAAATTTTTTTTTTTTTTTTATATATATGTTTCGTATTTTTATCACAATGTTATGTCATTTTTTTAGGGCAAAACCGCTTTACAACCCCTTGTTGGTTTAGCCCTTTTGCACTTTATACCTCCACCACCACCCCACCCACCCCCCCCCCCCCAATCATTTGCAAATAGCCACTTACCCCTTGTGATTTTGGATTAAAGTGTAACATTAACATTGTTAACAAAAAAAATATAAAATGACGTGAATACCTTTCTTTTTCTTTTTTTTCTTTTCCATTCTATTTTCTCATTCTATCTCTTCTATTATACAATTAATTTAATTTAAGAACTCTTCTTCTTCTCCTCCTCATTCTCCTTCCCCTTCATCTGGCAAGAATTCAACAATGGTGGCATTATCATTGAGTTGCTCTTTTTAGCCGAAGCTGTTCCACATATAGAGAAATGGAGGAAAATCATCAAAAGCAAGACAAAAGATAAATGGAGGTGGTGGTTTGATCTTCATTTCAGTTTTTATCTCTCCCTTTGGGCTTCTTCTCTTCTCTTGAATTTACATCTCAATTTCTTGATCTTTGTTAGGACAAAACTGGCATTTGCAGCATGAAAAAAAGCCTTGGATAAGAAATCAATGGTCATGCATGGCTGTGGAATTATTTTTTTTTTTTGGGTCTGCATGTGTTTACTTTGGAAAATTCTATATGTACCAATTATGTATTTTTGTGATGTACATTATGTATTTTTGTAGTAAATAATTTTTCTTTTGATAGAATTATGATAATTTGTGAGAAATAAAGTTATTTATTTTGTGGTAATGTCATATATTTTTTTTATCCAAATATTTTCTAACAAAAAATATATAGCATTACAAAAAAAAAAAAAATGTGTAATCTCATTTTTAAAATATAAATTGTCATAATTTTATCAAAAATAATATATAATAATTAATAAAAATATATATATAATATACATTATAAAAATACATTAAAAAATATATTATACCATAACCAATAATACTTGAGATTTTCAAAATTTCTAACCCCCCACAACTTTTAAATAATTTGTAATCACTTATTATTATTTTTTGCTCTCTCTCCTCGCTCTCTCTCTCTCTCACAAAATGTGTTAGGGTATGGGGTCTCCATCACCACTCTACCATAACATTATCTGTTTACTTTAATTGATGAATAATACTTAAGACTGTCAAAATTTATGACCTTAACAACTCTCTACTCATTATTATTATTATTTTTCCTCTCTCTCCTCTCCTCTCCTCTCTCTTTCTCACAAATATGTGTGGGGTGGGTATGTAAAGGCTGTTAATTGATGTAGGTCGTCTGTCCAAGTCAAAATCTGGGCCAGACTCTGCCCTCTAGGATGGGGCAGGATTCTTTAAATCAAAATTTTAATTGGTAGCGAGAAGAGTATTAAATTGTGTGTGTTTGTGGGTGGGTTGGGGGGGGGGGGGGGGGGGGGGGGGGGGGGGGTGTGGTGGTGTGCGTTTTGGGGGTCTCAGGGCATGTATCAAGGCTGTTAATTGATGATGGGGCAGGGTTCTTTAAATCAAAATTTTATTTAGCGAGCAGAGTATTAAATTGTGAGGGGATTACTTATAGGTTTTATTTAGTGAATTATTATTTATTAGGTCCGGTGATAACTAATTATATTTTTTATTATATATTATTAATTATTAATTTTTAGAGACAGTTTCAAAATAGTTATAACGCCCTCAAAATAATACATAAAAACTCATCATTTTTTATATGCAATGATATAAGAGAAATCACATTTTTCTATTCATCAGAGTAGTTCTTACAACAGTATTACATGTTAACAACAAAAGCAAATGCCCTAAGGGCTTACAGCTTTCCAAGTCAACACTTGGTCACAAAAAGAAGAGCACTAACTCTATACAAAATGAGCCCTTGACTTGATATACATGTAATACAAACCAAATAATCAAAAAGAGTCTTCAACTCCCATAACCATCCAAGCTATGTCCTTGGAAGTGGCATGCTATCTGTACCTGAAAATGATGTCTCATATAGGGTGAGCCACAGCCCAGTAGAAATATACTAAACCAACTATAAATAATGACTAAAATAACAGCATTCGATAGATGGTCCACACTTATATTCCCACTTTTAACACATTACAGTTTCATGACGTTCAAGTCCATGTTACTTTTCATTTCCCACTTCTTTTTCAACTTTGAGTTTGAAAACAAGGCTCAGAACCCAGCCAAATAACTTAATGAGATTATGACTCATCCTTAAAACACTTTTGAAATTTATAATGGATACACATTTTGGTGCTGTATCAATAACACATAAACCACTTCCATACTTCACAATTGACAACGATATACATTTAGTGCTATATCAAATCAATTCAAACACTTCCATAATCCACACTTGATACACATTGTAATGCTGTATCAATGTCAAACAAAATCCGATTTAGAGGTCCATCCCCTATCTTCCCCTAAACCATGGAGTACATCCCCTATCTCCTCCCACACACACAATGTATATAAACGTAGATCATATACATAATCAATCAATACATAAAGTTAATGTATTATTCCAACCGCTATATTTGTTAGCATACTCAATCGATTAGTTTTTGTTTACCTAATCATCATGCATTGTCTACAACAATCAAGACTATCCTCCACCGATAGCCCAAAGCAGTTATTTCTAAACAGGAAATAAATGCACCAAATGGATATAACATCAACATTTTACCTAGGGGAGCGATTAAATGAATCCGACTACACCCTTTAATCCCGTATCCTCCCAATTTCAATATTCTCAATTCAATTCCTCATTTCTCAAAATTAATTATACCAATTAATTTATCCAACTAATTAGGGTATTTCCCATAATTAACATAACAACCCTAAGGTTCCATTTTTCTCAATAGTTCAACATTAATTTCATTTCTCTATGTCAAACATGCAAATAGATTTATATATACAAAACCCCCATCTTTTGTAAAATTACACAAAGGCCCAAACTTTCTCAAAATTTTCCAACAACCCCCAACATATCAAAATGCTAAAATTCAAAGACAAGGCTCATAGGAAGGAGTAGGATATCCCTACCTCGAAGTTTGAGCTCAAATGGAGATGAAGATCAAAAACCAACGTGCTCCAATCCCAAGTTTTTCAGATTAAAACGAAACCCTCAACCCACTCTATCTTTTAACAAAGGATTAAGGGTAAAACTCACTCTAGATAGATCAAACCTTAGAGAGAAGACAAGTATAGAGAGAGAGAGAGTCGGATCTAGGGTTTGTAAAAGAAGAGGGAATGAAAAAGTAAAGTTATTCCCGCTGCTGCCTACTGATATAAAGGCTCGCTCGAGTGAAGGATTGGTCGCTCGAGCGACCAGACACAAAGAATACTCGCTCGAGCGATCTCGCTCGAGCCAACAACTCGAAGCTTCAAGTCTGCAACCCAGAAGCACGCTCAAGCGACAGAATGCTCGCTCGAGCTAGGAAACTCAAAACATACACTCGCCTTGCTCGAGGAAAGAAAGCTCGCTCGAGCGAAAAACTGCACCCTTCAGGTCCAGAACCAAACGCAGACGCAGGCTCGAGCCAAGAACCTCTCGCTCGAGCCACCAGATACAAAACTCAACTCTCGCTCGAGAGACCAAACCCTGGCTCGAGCGAAGGATCCAAAACAAAGAGCTCGCTCGAGCGATAAACTTTTCGCTCGAGCGAAGGACCAAAATTCTGGGCAGCAACCATTTGCTCCCAAACACAACCAACCTGTGACAAACCTGCCCATCACATCCTATAACTCAAATACAAAGTACGAAAGGATGTAAACAAGATATAAACAACTGCTAACATCCACAGAACCAAGTCCGGATCACTGTACAACAAGGGGTGAAACTCGGGATCGCTATAACTTCCCCCCCTTAAAGAATTTCGTCCCCGAAATTAAGTTCAAGTTTTCAAAAGAACAAATTTTTCTCCATTTTAAACAATGTCACATTCAACATTCAATAACTCGACCCATCCCGGTCATTCCATCTCTTGTCAAGAGGCATTTCACAACATATACATTTCAACATGCATTTCCTTTCCATTTCAACAGTTTACAATATACATGATTCCCATTTCCATATCATATTCATTTTTCATGATATAATTCCATTTCTACAACATAATCAACATATGCAATGTTACATTAAACTTCCATTTCGAGGCAAGTTTCAAAATACTTCCATTAAACCAAAACATATACCATGTTTTACAACCTTAGATATATTCAATACTCTTAAGGTCCACTAATATAACAAAATACACAACATATACTCAAACATCCACAAATAGATCCGGATATTTCTCTCGGACCTCCAACTCACGTTCCCAAGTGGCTTCCTCCACCCCGTGATGTTTCCACAAGACTTTTACCAAGGGAATGGTCTTGCCTCGCAAGACTTGATCCCGCCTATCCAAGACCCGAACCGGTCTCTCCTCATACGAGGCATCCTCATCAACCTCTAAGTCGGTCCAATCCAATGCATGCGATGGATCTGGCTCATACTTCCGAAGCATACTCACATGAAACACGTCATGAACTCCGGATAACTGTGGCGGTAATGCTAAACGATAGACAACCTCGCCAATCCTCTCAAGGATCTCAAAAGGGCCAATAAACCGAGGGGACAACTTCTCACTCTTCCCAAATCTCATCAACCCCCGCCTGGGTGATATCTTTAGAAAGACATGGTCACCCACCTCAAATACCAAAGGTCGCCTCCTACAGTCGACATAAGATTTCTGACGACTCTGGGCTGTAACAAGCCTCCTATGGATAAGCTCAACTTTCTCCGTCGTTTCCCTCACCAACTCCGGACCCAACAAAGGTGCATCACCTACCTCGGCCCAACAAACCGGAGACCTATACGGTCGGCCATACAAGGCCTCAAACGGTGCCATACCAATACTAGACTGGAAACTGTTGTTAGAGGCAAACTCCACCAAGGGCAAGTGCCTCTCCCACGTCCCACTAAAGTCAAGGACACAACCCCGAAGCATATCCTCAAGTATCTGAATAGTATGCTCGGACTGCCCGTCAGTCTGAGGATGATAAGCCGTACTAAAGGTCAACTTAGTACCCAAGGCACTATGCAAACTCTGCCACAACCTGGCAGTAAAACGAGGATCTCTATCTGAGACGATCGTCACTAGGACTCCGTGCAACCTCACTATGTCCCGAATATACAAGTCGGCAAGATGATCTACCGAATCTCTTACGCACATAGGGATGAAGTGCGCCGACTTAGTCAACCGGTCTACAACCACCCAAATAGCATCACTACCCCTCTAAGTCCTCGGAAGACCTACAACGAAGTCCATAGTGACATGCTCCCACTTCCACTCAGCAATAGGCAAGGGTTGTAACAAACCCGCTGGCCTCTGATGTTCGGCCTTCACTTGCTGACAAGTAAGGCACTTAGACACAAAAACTGCTACATCTCTCTTCATACCCCGCCACCACAACTGGCGACCCAAATCCTGATACATCTTAGTGCCTCATGGATGCACTGCAAGGCGTGAATGATGAAACTCTCGGAGTACCTCCTCTCGGCAAAACTACGGCACAAACAAACAGTCTCGGTATCTCACACTCTGGTCGGGACACACCATCAAACCCTTCTCAACCTTCCCACTAGAGATCTTCTCTCGGAGGGATTCTACCTCAAGGTCACCTCTCTGTGCCTCTAACACTAGAGTCACAAGTGTAGGCTGAGCAACAATAGAAAACAAGGCCGCAGCCTCAACAGATTCGCCCAGAAGCAAATCAAACTCGCCAAGCGCACCTAAAATCTCCCACTCCCGGATGGCTATACAAGCTACATCACTAATGAATTTCCTGCTAAGGGCATCGGCCACAACATTGGCCTTCCCCGGATGATAGTGCAACTCGAAGTCGTAATCCTCAATAAACTCCATCCACCTCCTCCCTCAAGTTCAAGTCTTTCTGTGTAAACAATATTTCAACTCTTATGATCCGAGAACACCTCGAATCTCTCACCATAAGGTAGTGCCTCCAGATTTTTAAGGCAAAGATCACTGCTGCTCTAAGTCATGTGTAGGATAATTCTTCTCGTGTATTTTCAACTGACGTGAGCCATAGGCAACCACTTTCCCCTCTTGCATCAACACACAACCCAAACCCTCTCGTGAGGCATCATAATAGACTGCATAACCTAACTCTCTTTCCGAAATAATCAAGACCGGAGCGGTGGTCAATCTAACTTTCAGCTCTTGGAACGACTTTTCACAAGTCTCACTCCATACAAACTTGACTCCCTTCCGAGTCAGTCTAGTCGATGGCGAAGCTAACCTGGAGAAATCCTTCACAAACCGGCGATAATATCTAGCTAATCCTAGAAAACTGCGGATCTCAAACACACTCTTAGGCTGTGCCCAATCTTGCACTGCCTCAATCTTGGATGTATCAACAGACACCCCTTCTCCGGAAACCACATGGCCTAAGAACTTGACTTCTCCTAGCCAGAACTCACACTTCCCAAACTTAGCATACAGCCTATGGGTTCTAAGTAACTCGAGCACCACTCTCAAGTGTTCCTCGTGCTCCTCCTCTGAAGGTGAATAGATGAGAATGTCGTCCACAAAAATGACCACAAAGCGATCTAAGAATTCCCGGAATATCCGGTTCATCAAATCCATAAAGACTGCAGGTGCATTGGTGAGCCCAAATGGCATCACCAGAAACTCATAATGGCCATACTGCGTACAGAATGCCGTCTTCGAAATATCCTCCTCCCTGACCCTCAACTGGTGGTAACCCGATCTCAAGTCTATCTTAGAGAAACAACGGGACCCCTTCAACTGATCAAATAGATCATCTATACGGGGCATAGGGTAGTTATTCTTAACCGTAGCCCGATTCAACTTCCGGTAGTCGATACAAAGTCTCAAGGCGCCATCTTTCTTTTTAGCAAAGAGGGCCGGTGCTCCCCATGGCGAAACACTAGGGCGAATAAAGCCCTTATCCAGCAATTCCTAGAGCTGAACCTTCAACTCAACCAACTCGGCTGGAGCAAAACGATAAGGTGCCATAGAAATCGGCGCCGTGCCGTGCACTACATCAATAGAGAACTCAATCTCTCGATGAGGTGGCAAACTAATGAGATCTTCGGGAAAGACGTCCTAGTACTCACAAACCACTCTCGGCAACACAGTTTGGGTCTCACCACACTCATTACTCAAAAAGCTAGCAAGTAGACAACTAAGCTCACTCCGCCCTTGCAGATCATACACCGGTGGCAACACACTACCAACCCGATCCCCCAGAAAATGGAAACAATCCCCACTCAAGGTACAAACTGTGACCCTCTGGCGGTAGCAATCAATAACAGCCCGGTATGACGATAGCCAGTCCATACCCAAAATAACATCAAATCCCGACATGGGCATCACTACAAAAGGAAACGGAAGCCGGCGATCGGCGACCTCTATATCACAACCCCTACATCCTTGTTTCAAAATCAACTCACCCCCAATAGGTGACACTACACAAATAGGAGATGCTAACTGTGCCAACTCCAATCCCAAAACAGATGCAAATGCAGCAGATACAAAAGAATGAGATGCACCCGTATCAATCAATACACTAGCAACCGAGTTGCAAAACAAGAAGGTACCTCTCACAACTGATGGAGCAGGTACAAGATCCTGCGCGGTAACAGCATACACGCACCCAGTAGGCCCCTGATCCACCTACTCACCTCTCGGAGCATTCGACTGCTGCACAGATTGGGACGACGAAGCTCCCGGATTTGCCCTCGAGGCCTGCACAGACTGAGCTGGCTGAAAACCCTGCGTCTGCCTAGAACCAGACGTGCCCGAAGTGGCATTCAGCAGTGGGCAAAACCTCTTCAGGTGCCCAGGCTGACCACACTGATAACAAGACAAGGGCTGGCCCCTGCCCTGACTCTGGCCCTGCGATCTAGCTGAAGATGAAGCAGCTCTCTTACCTCCTCCCCTCTGTGGGCAAACCGAAGCCTTGTGGCCCAGCTGACCACACTTGTAACAGGTGAAATCTCCCTGATTGCCTCTCCCCGAGCCTGCACTCGGCACTGGAAAGGTCGATCTAGCAACACCACCCTGAGACTGCTGAGGGTTAGCACCCCTCTGTCTCCTGTCATCACCCTGACCATCCTGGCTCCTCTTGGAGCCTCTCTGTCCCTCCTCCTCCTGCATCATGATCTCCATATAGGCTGCAGCATCAACCAAGCGCCCATAGTCTCGGATCATAGAACCTCCAACTCTCATCTTGAGGCCGCGCCTCAACCTCTTCTCAAACTCGATACAGCGGCGTTCCTCGGACGCCACAAGTTCAAGTGCGAACCTGGACAAGCTAGTAAAAGCAGCCTCATACTCGGCCACTGAAGAACTCAATTGCAAAAGCTGGCAGAATTGGTCTCTCAGCTTCTCCCTGACTGTTGGAGATAAGAACTTCTCTTGGAAAGCACCCACAAAAGCCTCCCAAGTGCCATCAATACGACCCTTCATGAATTTCCACCACTGACCCGTATCCCCCTTAAGCTGGAAAGATGCCAAGGTCACTTTCAAAGTCCCGTCTTCGATGCCAAGCATCTCAAACGTCTTAGTCATCTGCTCCAGCCACTCATCAGCCTTAAGTGGCTCTTTCGGATCCCCCAAAAACTCATCCGAATTTGACTGGAAGAACTCCCTCTTCAGAAAAGAAGGCCCTGCATCAACAACCTGGGCCTGGACTTGATTCTCAGCTCTTGAGAATGTCCATGGATGCTCTCAATGCTCCTGCCATCTCACAGGCTAAGGCGCCCATGGCCTGCTGACCTGCTGGCTTGGCCACATTGGCCTGGCCAACACCCTCCTACTGCGCCGGAATGTTATCCGGTATAGGCACCTCCTGCCTCCTAGGCCTACCTCGCCTACCACCACGTCCTCGTCCTGACATCCTAATAAAGGTAATGAAGAACATTAGCACATTCACAAATGTGCAGAAGTTATAACACTCGCGTCCTAATGCAATGGACAACAATAATTCACTCCATGTCAGCACATAATCACATAAGCACTTACGAATTTCATTTCTGGATGATGATAGTCCCGAGGCGTTGCTAGAGTTCCAGTTAGAAACAGCATTGATCAAGTGCTTTTCCAATAGGACTCCCAAAAACCAAGATTCAATCAACATCCTAGAAACTAAATCCCATACCCACATAGTCACATAAACATGTTATCAAATAAACACATAATGTCACATATACGTCTCTAACAAGCGAGACAAACCCATTGTGATACTAATCACTTCCCACGTACCCAAAGTATTCGAATCCGGTACGCTCTGATACCAAGTTGTAACGCCCTCAATAAAAAATACATAAAACCCATCATTCTTGACACGTAACAATGTAAGAGAAATAAACATCTTTCCATTTAACAGAGTAGTTGTTACAAAAGTATTACATGCTGATAACAAAAGTAAAGGCCCTAAGGGCTTACAACTTTCCAAGCCAACACTTGGTTACAAGAAATGAGTACTAACTCATCTACATATTAAGCCCTTGGCTTGAATTTACATGTAATACATCAAAAGAAAGCAAAACAACCAAAAAGTTTGTCTGCCTCTAGCCTCCCAAGCTATGTCCTTGGAGGTGGCATGCTACCTGTACCTGAAAATGATGTCCCATATAAGGTGAGCCACAGCCCAGTAGAAATATACTAAACCAACTATAAACAATGACTAAAATAACAGCATTCGATAGATGGTCCACACTTATATTCCCACTTTTAACACATTACAGTTTCATGACATTCAAGTCCATGTTACTTTTCATTTCCCCCTTCTTTTTCAACTTTGAGTTTGAAAACAAGGCTCAGAACCTAGCCAAATAACTTAATGAGATTATGACTCATCCTTAAAACACTTTTGAAATTTATAATGGATACACATTTTGGTGCTTTATCAATAACACATAAACCACTTCCACACTTCACAATTGACAACGATATACATTTTAGTGCTATATCAAATCAATTCAAACACTTCCATAATCCACACTTGATACAAATTGTAGTGCTGTATCAATGTCAAACAAAATCCGGTTTAGAGGTCCATCCTCTATCTTCCCCTAAACCGTGGAGTATATCCCCTATCTCCTCCCACACACGCAATGTATATAAACGTAAATCATATACATAATCAATCAATACATAAAGTTAATGTATTATTCCAATCGCTATATTTGTTAGCATACTCAATCGATTAGTTTTTGTTTACCTAATCATCATGCATTGTCTACAACAATCAAGACTATCCTCCATCGATAGCCCAAAGCAGTTATTTCTAAACAGGAAATAAATGCACCAAATGGATATAACATCAACATTTTACCTAGGTGAGCGATTAAATGAATCCGACTACACCCTTTAATCCCGTATCCTCCCAATTTCAATATTCTCAATTCAATTCCTCATTTCTCAAAATTAATTATACCAATTAATTTATCCAACTAATTAGGGTATTTTTCCATAATTAACATAACAACCCTAAGGTTCCATTTTTCTCAATAGTTCAACATTATTTCATTTCTCTATGTCAAACATGCAAATAGGTTTATATATATAAAACCCCAATCTTTTGTAAAATTACACAAAGGCCCAAACTTTCTCAAATTATCCAACAACCCCCAACATATCAAAATGCTGAAATTCAAAAGACAAAGCTCATAGGAAGGAGTATATCCCTACCTCGAAGTTTGAGCTCAAACGGAGATGAAGAAAAAAAACCAACGTGCTCCAAATCCCAAGTTTTTCAGATTAAAACGAAGCCCTCAACCCACTCTATCTTTTTTAACAAAGGACTAAGGGTAGAAACTCACTCTAGATAGATCAAACCTTAGAGAAAGACAAGTATAGAGAGAGAGAGAGTCGGATCTAGGGTTTGTAAAAGAAGAGGGAATGAAAAAGTAAAGTTATTCCCGCCTCGCTGCTGCTGCTACTGATATATATAGGCTCGCTCGAGCGAAAGGATTGGTCGCTCGAGCGACCAGACACAAAGAATACTCGCTCGAGCGAAGAAAGTCTCGCTCGAGCCAACAACTCGAAGCTTCAGGTCTGCAACCCAGAAGCACGCTCGAGTGACAGAATGCTCGCTCGAGCTAGGAAACTCAAAACATACACCTCGCTCGCTTGAGCGAAAGAAAGCTCGCTCGAGCGAAAAACTGCACCCTTCAGGTCCAGAACCAGACGCAGACGCAGACGCAGGCTCGAGCCAAGAACCTCTCGCTCGAGCCACCAGATACAAAACTCAACTCTCGCTCGAGCGACCAAACCCTGGCTCGAGCGAAGGATCCAAAACAAAGAGCTCGCTCGAGCGACAAACTTCTCGCTCGAGCGAAGGACCAAAATTCTAGGCAGCAACCATTTGCTCCCAAACACAACCAACCTGCGACAAACCTGCCCATCACATCCTATAACTCAAATACCAAGTACGAAAGGATGTAAACAAGATATAAACAACTGCTAACATCCACGGAGCCAAGTTCGGATCACTGTACAACAAGGGGTGAAACCCGGGATCGCTATAGCATAAATGTCAGATTGGTACCTTAAAAAATTAAAAATAAAACACAAATCAAATACTAATGCATTATTATGTTTGCCAACGCAACGTAATCTTATTGCAACATAATGTTTGCTAACACAACACAATCTTATTTCAAAAAATGAATATAAGAATCCAATGTAAACTACAATGTTGAACAATGAAAAATGTACATCCTATATCGGCTCCTTGCATGATTTCCAATTATGGCTCCTCAACTTATCACATCTCCCGCACCTTATTTGCTTCAATTTCTCACCCCTTGATGGGATCCTATTATTTTTCGGCCTTCCGGGTGGTTTTTTCACAGTTGGCAGATATATAGTGAAGTCCGTGGGATCAAAAGGCGGTTTCTCCACCGATGGTATAGGGAATATGGCACCTGAATAGGCTGCACGATATGTCTCTACATGAAAGTAATGTTCCACACAATCATTGAGATTGTAGCGGCTCTTCTAAATGGCAATAACAGCATGGTCACATGGGAATCCGTTGATTTGCCATTTCAAGCAAGAACATGTACGCCTCGCAACATCAACTGTAACAGATGGTATCGAATGAACTTCAAACACATCCTCATTGGCTTTGCTAACTTGCCAAGACCTGCTGTCATTGAACGAATCCATAAGCCTTGTTTCGAATGTAGGACAAATAAGCTCATTCCATTTGTTTGCTTGGTCACGCCGTGCAAACATTTGCCGCATCAACTGAGTACAAATTGTGTCCACCATTTGAGTGACAGGAAGATTATGTGCTTCTTTAATCCAGTTATTAAATGACTCCGCCGCATTGGATGTCATCTCCCCATAACACATACCCCTGCACAATATCACCAACATTGTACAATACGAAATTTCACATGTCTGAACATTCACGTTGACAGATGTGAACATTAACATCATTCGCAGTGAACATTAACATCAACTTAAATAATAGACAGATGTGAATGTTAACAACAACAAAATATGACAGATGTCAACATTCAAATCTGTAATACATTGCATGACTGTTTGACAAATTAACAGATGTGAACATTCACATCAATCATCATTAGCAGATGTGAACATTCACATCATTTACATTGAACATGAAACATAATTGGAAGATTGTTACCATTCTAAACTGAAAATTCACATCGCTACCATTCTAAACTTGACAAATGGAACACCTTAGGAAACTATTTATTACCTGAAGTATGAATTTGCCCAGTACTCAGGTGCCAAGTCCTTGAAAAAACTATGAGCTCGTTGTTTACCCTTCTCTTTTAATTTTGTAAGCTTTTCATGGAACCCTACCACAGTTGGCTCGTAAGCACAGCCACCCAAACTACTTACTAGGTGATCCTTGAATCCATTATCAATTCCTTTCATCTGGTCTCTTCAATTGCTCTTCAAGTGTTGTAAGCAATAACCGTGATGAGCCGATGGGAACACCTTTGGCATAGTTTCTAACAGACCAAGATTACGATCCGAAATAAAAGTAATCTGGCGCTTACCATCAACAACCTTCCCAAGTTCATGCAAGAACCACGACCAATTGGCCGTGGTCTCTGAATCAACAATAGCAAATGTAACAGGAAACAGACCTACAACACAACACCAATAAACAACTGTTCACAATATTCCAAAGTGAATAGAAAACAGCATAAACGAAACAGGTCATGTGAATGTTTATATCTACATTGCCCTATTATTATTGTTATTTTTTTATTCGGGTTCGTAAACATCAATGATGCGAACATTCACATTAACGACCATTAATAATTCATTGTTGATTGTTGAGTTATTGATAATGTGAACATTCACAGCACTGTTCATTAATGGATCAACTGACATTAGTATACACTGATGTGAACATTCACATCAATGTACAATAATGTGAATGTTCACATTACTGTCATTAGCAGACACAGATGTGAACATTCACATCAGTGCATACTAATGTCAATATTCACATTACTTATAATTTCTCAATCACTCATTTATCCAGACTATGCTGCTCAATGTGAATATTGACATGAATAAACAGCTAAAAAAAATATTAACCATTGTTTCCGTCTTTCGCCGTTGCCGCAAGTAGCTGACCTTTGTACTTTCCTTTGAGGAATGTTTCATCCAGGAATAATAAAGGCCGACAAGAATTAAATCCAGAAATACACGCAGCGAATGACAAAAAGAAATGACAAAACTGTTGATTACTCACATCATAGTCAATATTGACATAACTCTCTGGATTGTACTACATCACAGCATCCAAATACCACCGCAGCTGGTCAAACGATAATGAGTGATCTCCATGAATACCAGCTTTTGCTTTCTCCACACCCAACCATACGACATGGTAACTCACATCTAGCCCATAATCTCTCTTCAAAATAGTCACCACCTCACACGGCCGAGTCAACGACTTGTCCCTCACAATTTCAGATATGGTACTTGATACCAAATCCGAACTAACTCGCAGATTCTTCGATGTTCGGACATCCGTACCACAACTATGCACATCACTAAACCTCTTGATGTAGAAAAAACCATTTGCTCGTTGTGCTCTACAATGTATAGCCCACAAGCAGCCTCTCTCCTCACGCATCGCACACACAGCAGTAACTCTTGTTGTCTCGTTCTTGACATATGTAAACTGAAACCCACATTGGATGGTATACTTACATAAAACATCACGAAATTCTTGTGCACCTCCAACAAACCGTTGTCCCACATGTGTAATACCATTTGCCCAAGGGGCTGACAACAACACCTTCTCCTTATGGTGGCAAAATCTCCGTAGTGCATCAATATCTTTCTCAACCCCCACACGCAACGATCTCGAGCTACTTGACTGACCAATATCACTTTTCAAGTCAACAACAACTTCTACATGTTGTACCCTCATTGATTTAGCAAGCAGTAACATGTTCTGAAATTCTTCCTCATTGTCCAAATCACACCTATTAATCCTAGGTAACTGACAGAACAATGAAATAGAACCAGCATACAACTCCCCCCATTTTTCACACAAACAGTCCACCAAACGCGAATAACACAATGCGCGGGCAACATTTATTACAGTTGTACTGCAACTATATGTACACACCAACATCATAAAGGTATCCATCTCCTGTAAAAACACAACAATACAACAATCAACAATAATCCAAACAGATATGAAAATTCACATTGTGCAAAAATTAGATGACTACGTGTACAGTTCAAGTGTTAAATCCATAATTCACATTAACAAGATATGAATATTCACATTGATACATGTACTCTGAATTATATCACCCACACAAAGTCTCATTAAGCAAACATCAAAGTAAAGTGAGAACATCCACATTCTTCACATAATATTAACACGATGTAAACATTTACATTGACACATATACTCTGAATTATATCACACACACAGAGCCTCATTAAGCAAACATCAAAGTAAAATGCAAATATTTACATTCTTCACGTAATATTAACATGATGTAAACATTCACATTGTTCCACATACTCTGAATTATAGAAGATCCACATTCATCACTAATCTGATGACCTCCCCTCCATAGGACCACGATGTAAACATTCACATTGATCCATATACTCTGAATTATATCACTCACACAGAGCCTTATTAAGCAAACATCAAAGTAAAATAAGAACATCCACATTCTTCACATAATATTAACAAGATGTAAACATTCATATTGATACATATACTCTGAATTATATCACCCACACAGAGCCTCATTATGGATACATCAAAGTAAAATGAGAACTATACATTCTTCACATAATCTGAATGACCTCCCCTCCACAGGACCACGTATGATGCATATAATTGAAAAAACAGAGTATCCGATCCATATAAATTAAAAAACAGAGCATCTAATCCATCCTACAAATCAAAACATAAAGTGAACATGTATTCATAACCAAAATGATACTAACCTTAATCATGCAATCCTACAATCGTTCAGAAACTCGAAAACAACTGCTTTGAAGTAGTTATACTCCAGAAAAATGTGAGAACCGAACACCTTCAAATTCGTCGTCTTCACTTGAAAATCACCGAACCAGACTACAACAGCAACAATGAAACCCTAGCACATCAAAGCCTCAGAACGAGCATGCAAGATAGAAACATATCCATTTGAATTAGAATGATAGAAACTGCCAAAACTGAATCCACGAAATCACAGGGAACGTGTTATGTATTAACACAGTATATATATATATATATATAAGGGCATAATAGTCCATGTAAAAATATAAAATTAGAAAAATGAACTTTATGGAATAAAAAGAAAAGTATATAGAACTAATCAGGTTATAATATTCCTTTGTGGACTTAATGGGTTGTAACAACTCTAAGATGGATTTATCAATAAAAATTCCCATTAAAAATTAAAAATTCAATTTTTTATAAAAAAAAAATTAATTTAATTTTTTTTTTTTTGTAATTTCGCATAAAATAAAAGAATTTATTTCTCACAATTTATTATTATTATATTTTATTTAATTTCTTAACCAAACCTAATATATTATAGGGAACTTTATAATCTTCTCACCAACTTTAACGCCATCCAAAAACCAAACACAGAGTCGCTTCCCCCGTTGCCTCCCTCGAGCAGCTCTCTGCCTCGTTCCCCACCGCCTCCACTTTTAGAAGCCAAGCATTCATTCAGTGGTCTCAGGTCTCTTCTTCTCTCTGTTAATGGTTTAGGGTTATTTGATTTTGTTTCTGCTGTTTAGGGTTTATGTGTATTAACCCAGTAGATGAGCACCAGCCCTTCATGATTCAGTTGGTTTTCATAGATGCAATTATTATCATACACATTGATCATTGGTTGATATATGTTTGTGTGTTGCTGAATTTTTGGAACAACCCCTCATTCTGGGGATAGTTTTGCTTTGAGTTTTATTCAGTTTTGCTGAGTTTTTTGGGGGATCATTTCAATTGAAAGGCACAGAATTTTTCTGATTCTTTGCTTTTCTGTTTGGGGGGTATGAAAGTTAAGTTGTAGGGTCATGTGTGTTTGGGGCCAAGCTGTGCTTTGTTTGCCCTTTTTGCCACCTAAATCAGTTTTTCTAGTGAAATTCAATGCTTAGCTACCTTGGTATTTAGTTCAAAAGGCAAGAAAATAGTTATGCACAATTGTGTATGTGAAATAAGAGTAGTGATATACAAATCGAAAATCTATGCTGAAAAGTAATACGGAATGATTTGGCTGGGTTTTGAGCTATCATCTCAAAAGAAAGAACTCATGGAGATGTATTTAATTACCCAAAAAAACACTGCCACGTCATTATGGTTACAAAATTCTGTATACAAATTCTGGTGGAATAGCATTTTCCTTGGAATAAATCTGTTCATTTTACTTTTTTAACATTAGAGATGAGTTTTGATTTCCGTTGCATTCATAATTAGCACATTCATATATTTGTGGGATCATTTTGGTTATCATAAATTTTATCCCTTGCGTGTTTTGTAATTTCTTGATTGTAATGTAATAGAAATGTATGGCTTTTATGTAGCATTTTTAACACCTCATTTCCTTCACCTATGATAATATTATAGTGGTTCTCATAATTAGGATAACAAACAAAAAATAAGTCAGAGCTCAAAAAATGGATTGGAATACAATAGGAAAGAAGCAAATTTAAGAGTGAGAGTTTTGGAATTTTTACCCATGCAGTTGCTGAAAACTCATTTGTTTATTCCTTATTTTTTTTGAATTTATACTCTCTCTCTCTCTCTCTCTCTATATATATATATATATATAAAACTTTGTACTCTTCATTTATTCTTGCTTTGTGTTGTTGTACAGAAATGGAACTACAACATACGATTGGGTTCAGACATTTTTTCTCTCATCCGCTGAAAGATCAAAATTTTAAATTCTTCCTTTGCTGCTGCCACTACTAGTCAGTTCAAGGAAAAACGGTGGAAAACTGGTGTGCTTTCCTCAAGGATGGACAATTCTACCCTGTCAATGTCATCACCAAACTTTCCAAAGTCACCTTCCCGAGTGCGCTCCTTTCTGTTATAATATCAATTGCTATAAAGATTATTTTAGCTTGCATATTCCTGACTTATATTTCCGGTGAATTTGATTATGAAAGGCAGGCTGGTGGTTTCAGATGAGGCAAATTAAGAGCTTCTAGAATAGCTGAAAGACTCAAGCCTGATGATGATGGGGGGAATAAGGATGTAGAAGTATCTAGTGGGAGTGATGGGGAGGATGATGCTCCCTTACTTATGGATGAGGAAGAGAGGCAAGAATGGAGGAGGAAGATTAGAGAAGTGATTGATATGAATCCGGATGTCAAAGAGGAAGTAGACCCTGTCGAGAGGAGGAAGAAGATGCAGAAGCTTTTGGCTGATTATCCACTTGTTGTGGAGGAGGATGATCCTGATTGGCCCGAAGATTCTGATGGGTGGGGTTTCAGCTTCGGTCAATTCTTCGACAAGATTACTATTAAAAATGTCAAGAAGGACAATGATGATGAGAATTATGATAGTGAAAATGAATTGGTGTGGCAAGATGACGATTACATTCGTCCAATCAAAGACATCACCACCAGAGAATGGGAAGAGACTGTATTCAAGGACTTCAGTCCTTTGATTGTCTTTGTGCATAATCGATATAGAAGGTTAGTTTTCAATGTTTTGTTTTTCTTTCAGGTTGCTCCATTTTCCCTCTAGTTGAATTTTTTTTTTTTCTTCCCCTGAATCTGAATTCTGACTGGATAAACATTCATCAGCCATTTGATATAAAGTACTAGTTGTCTTAGCAGTCTTGGGCAACGTTGCTTCATGTTCTTTTTGTTTCCTAGTATGGTTTGTAATTCTCATTTCCATTTGATGCCTGTGCATCGATGGATCTGATTCCCTTTTACCAGATTAGAAGTGATATGATCTTCTGAAGTTCTAGTTGCTTCTGCAATGCTATGATCTTCTTCTTTTGGTGCCTTATACTGTATCTAATTACAAATTCATGGGGATTAGTCTTGGTGAACCCCGTGCCTTTTCTATATATTACTTGTTAACAACTACCCTTCTTGTGTACCAGTTTTAAATTTGTGATTGATGGCTATCTGGTTTACACATTGAATATGTGTTCATTCTTCTCATTCTACTTATAGAACTTCACTTCCAATGGGTCAATGCACATGGATTAATTGGTCTTCTGACCTTTCACACTTTTCTATATTGCTACTTACAACCACTCAAGTCGAGTGTTCTTTCACAATTTCTTGTATGCTTACAGCAATC
>JAPPVO010000002.1:18927599-18977653 GCA_030407325.1 Camellia japonica | reverse complement strand
TAAGTTAAACTAGTATGCAAGAAATGGGCCTAAAGAGGGGTAAAGAGACAAGTGGTAGCTTCTGTCCCCAAACAGAGAAGAGCCCTTCAACAAAGTTGAAGAGGGGCTCAAAAAAAGCCTCTTTCCAGTTTATGGCCAAATCCAAAACAGCTCACAAATAAGCTTAAAATACTATGCAAAAAAAAGCCTAAAGAGAGTTAAAGAGGCAAGTGATAGAAGAAAGCCTCAAACAGAGAAAGACCCTTGATCAAACATGAAAAGGGGCTCAAAATATGATCATTTCTAGTTTGGTCGGAGCCCAAAATGCTTGAAAGCAAAGCTTATAAATGAAGCAAGAAAAGACTAGTTTAGGGAAAAGTGTGCTTACCCTTGAAGAACAATCTTTCCAGCAGCTTTTGGTCCAAAAATCTGAGCTTCCAACCTCTGAGAGACAGCCTCAAGGTGTTTGAATGAGTGATGGAGGTCTTGTGCTATGAGGTATAGTGCAAAAATGCAAAGAAATCCAACTTCCAAGCTCTAACCACAAGCAATATAGAGAGAGAGGAAGCTTTTTGCCCTTCAAAAACTCAGAACCTCTGAAATGAAGGAGCCCCTTGCTTACATAGAGGAATGCAAAGCTAAAGCTTCTTGAACAAGCTTGGCAAGAGCTTCATCCCTCCATACACGTGTATGGAGGGCAGACATGAGGAATCCAGCTGGTACAAAAGATCTTCCCGAAAACCAACTGAAATAGGGGGGGTGCCGGCCATCAACAATGGCCGGCAGTGCCACACTGATGGCCGGCAGGTGTTCATAGTAGCCGGTAGGGGCCAAGCCATGGCCGGCAGTGCCATGCCATGGCCAGCAGTGCACCACAGGGGCCACCCTGAAAAGACCAGGTCAGGGTCCAAAAATGAGACAAAAAGGATACAAGGTTCGGGAAACCCGAACTAGTGACGTTCCGCCGCGACAGTCGAATGCTGGGAGCAATCGAACAATCGATCGCCGTGGTGTGTACACAACCAAACACAACCAGTCTTGAGGACGGTCGAAAATGGGGTGTCTACAGTTGCCCCTCTTTGACAGAACTCAGAAGTCATAACAATGACGAGAGTGATTGTCAAAACCCAGAGACGACCCATTTTTGACAAGGCCGAAGACTCAGACAATCAATTTGCAAAAGCATGCAGGGATGCGCCCGAAGGCTGGGGAAAAATGCAAATGATATACAAGATGCAAGGGCATGATTAACAATCATGCCACGGATGCTGTAATGAAGCAAACATGCGACAGTTTTAAGCAGATGAACATGAATCCAACTACACTACAATGCAGAAAGGATGTAAAAGAATTATGCAATTCTTACCCTATTTCCACGAATGATACAATACCTGCGCGGTAGTCTGGCCATGCCAGCTTTAAATGAACCGTACATACAATATCGTGCCTGAAAAAAGAAACCAACTTAACAGGTACAATATTGTTAGGAAGATGCATAACAATGCATTTGAAGAGTGCGTGACAACGCATACAAAGTGAAGATGCATTAACACATGTAAGTAAAGCGTGCGCGACAACGCATGCAATGTGTGAAATAGGAATTGAATTTGAACACATGTAAGTAAAGCAAGCGGTCATGCCGGCAATGTGTATAGAAAGAAATTGAACGTACACATGTAAGTAAAGCATGCGGCCAACGCGTGCAAGGTGTAACGAAACTTGAAAATACACATGTAAGTAAAGCAAGTGGTCAACACGAGCAATGTGTATAGAAAGAAATGAACGTACACATGTAAGTAAAGCAAGCGGCCAACGCGTGCAAGGTGTAACGAAACTTGAAAATACACATGTAAGTAAAGCAAGTGGTCAACACGAGCAATGTGTAACGAAACTTGAAAATACACATGTAAGTAAAGCAAGTGGTCAACACGAGCAATGTGTAACGAAAGAAATTGAACACATGTAAGTAAAGCAAGTGGTCAACACGAGCAATGTGTATAGAAAGAAATGAACGTACACATGTAAGTAAAGCAAGTGGTTAACACGAGCAATGTGTAACGAAACTTGAAAATACACATGTAAGTAAAGCAAGTGGTCAACACGAGCAATGTGTAACAAAAGAAATTGAACACATGTAAGTAAAGCAAGTGGTCAACACGAGCAATGTGTAACGAAACTTGAAAATACATATGTAAGTAAAGCAAGTGGTCAACACGAGCAATGTGTAACGAAACTGTGGGATGCATGACGATGTTTGATAAAGAGAATGCATGACAATGCATAATAGAGCAAATGCATGTCAATGCATAATAGATGCGCATGACGATGCGCGATAAGGAGAATGCACGACAATGCATGATAAGTGCGCATGACATGCGCATAAGGGAGATGCATGACAATGCACGTAGAGATATGCAAAACAACGCGCGTGAATTAGATTGATGTTTGCTGTAGCAAATGAATGCTAATTGATATTTGACAAAAGAGAAAGATGCTTAATAAAGACATCTCCTCCGGTTTACCTCCCGGAGGGTTTGGGCTGCGTCAAAAGGACACCTTTGTGCGCATTGATGGTTGTAAGCCATTGCATATTGAAGGCATGACTCCTGAGCTCCCACGGAAGCGTTTCGAATCAAGCTTTGAGTATTTCACAGGATTGTTGGGACCCGGGGACAAATACCAGAGTCAAATATGCAGGAAAGCTGGAAAAGACTTTTTGGTCACCAGGGACAACCGCCGGCCACCGCCGGCCATCAGCCTCAGCCGCCGGCCATCGACAGCACACTGCCGGCCATCGATGTGCCACCGCCGGCCATCGGTGGCAGATTGGGGCAAACTTGGCTTGCAAGCCGTGGGTCTCTAATTGGCTCAAAATTACTCCATTTCCTCACAAATCCTTCCATAGAAATCACTTTTCTTCCTTCCTAGGTGTGCCTTCTCTCTAGATTCGCGCATTCTACGCGTTTCCAACACCCTATTCAACTTTACATCGCGAAGGATTCTTGATTTCCTTTGGTTTGAACCGATCAGAAATTGCATCCGAGGCTTCTTTCACCATTTTCCGCATTCAAGGATCATTTCCCCCGATCTTCTCTCGAGGTTAGTTCACTTTTTCCGTTTTTCAACTTTTCTTTCTTGAATTTTCTCTCTCTTAGGGTTTGAGTTTATTCCAAATTGCACCATTTTGCTCCTTTTTGCTCATTTTTGCGTCATTCCTGTGCATTCATCTCAGATGGCTGACGATGTGCCTCACGACGAGGGCTTCCCGGCACTCCCTCCAGTAGAGTTAGCGGCGGAGTTTGCGGTTGAGCCAGAGGTCGAGCCTCAGCCGTTACCATTGGACGTACGTCCCTTCGACCCTGCGGTATACCATCCGGAGACTCACATCATTCCGGTGGCGGGAGGCATCCATATTTTTACCGATTTTGATGAGGACGTGCCAGACGACCTCTTATTGAGGGAGCCGATGTCTCACTTGTCGGCCATTGCTGTGGAGGTACCATCTCTGCTTTTCTATAATATTACTTTCGACCGCCTGCATTTCTTGCGCTATTTCGATCTGATTACATCGCATGCTTTGATCTGACTGCACTCCATACTTTGCTGATCTGCACTTGACTGCACCTTACACATTACTACCCTTGCATATACTGCACATAACCGCATCTCATGCGTCACCGTTCTGAATCTGAATGCATCTTCAACATATCATTGCTCTCCGAATGCGACTGTATCTTCAATGCACTACCACTCTGAGCTGAATTGTATTTTCAACACACTGCTGATCTAACTCGAACTGTGCTGGTTTGGTTTAAAGCTGCATATTCAATATTCCCCTGATTTGATTTTGAAAGTGCATTTTCAATACACTGTTGATCTGATTTGAACTTGTATTTTCAATACACTATTGATCTGATTTGAGCTTGTATTTTCCACAGGAGGGATCTCGCTCCTTCCAAGGCTACGACGCTACGACCGCTCGCGACTGGTACGATGTACTCCCCACGGGGGTCCGCCGGATTATCGACGAGACTGGCTTCGACATATTTTGTCGCGGGCTGACGCGAGTTACAGCGAGTCGCCTTCTCTTGGGGGCTCTGGTGGAGAGGTGGTGGGACACCACCAATTCCTTCCACTTTTCCACAGCAGGGGAGTTGACCATGACTCCTTTCGATTTCGCTATGATCACCGGTCTGGGAGTGGGAGGTGATCCGATCCCCTTAGATCCCGACATGGGGGAGTGGGTGGCTGCATGGGAGGTATTACTTGGGGCACGTCCACCCCTTGCGCGAGCGGGCATGGTTAGATACTCTTGGTTCGAGGAGCAGTTCCGCGGGGAGGATCCTCAGACTGATGAGGGAGTGGAGCATATGCCAGGGGCTTCCTCCTATTCCTTTTTGGTACCACCTTGTTTTCGAACAGGTGGAATACCGTGGGTTTGTACTTCTTGAGCGCCCTGGTAGTGCTTCCGCGGGTCCGCTCCTACAACTGGGGCGCAGCCGGCCTCACTACTCTGTATGGGTACATGAGCTCCACTTCTCGGTTGCGTGGGAGATTGATCGGAGGCTATTGGCGAGCTTGGGAGGTACATGACCCAGTTCCCCTTTTCATTACTTTGCTTAGTCTTCATACGTTTTGCTTAGTTCAACATTTGTATTCTCTGTGCTCACTGTCATAGCATATGCTTTCTGCTTTGCATTTTCTGTACACCATACATGCTGCACTCTACACACCATACACTGCACACTGCTCATGATACACTACATGCACAGGATGTAATGCCCGCCCGTCTAGGCCTGCATCTGGTATGTACAATACTGCATTCTGTATTCTGTTTTTTGTATTCTTGCCCATGCGCTGTACTGATCACATCTGTTCAACAGCTCTGGGTATATGCATACTTCCCGATGTTAGCTCCAAATCCGGTGGAGGAGACGGCAGTGACGGTCCCATTTTTGAGGTGTATGACGGTCCGCTCCGTCGTAGGACCCGGGAGAGCTTCATGTTCTTCCGACAGTATTTTGACACAGGTTGCGGCGCGTGAGGCAAGTCTGCAATAAGACCATTTCAATTAGCCCAATGCACCTGCCTTAGTTATTTTGACGACTAATCATCTTGTTGGTTCCCTTTCTCAGATTACATGGCGACCATGGGAGGTGATTCCGTCAGGACTCCGGGATCAGTATCGCACCGCCCAGATTATGTCTCAGTACCGCATCCTCTTCGAGGGGCCGATCTGTCGGGCGTGGTTTCTGAGTGAGCGCTTTGTGCGCCAGACTTTGGGGTTGCCTGTTCCATTTGTACCGATGGCGCCTCCACCATCGATGAGGGAGACACACAGGTTATCTACTGACCGGGTGATCCAGTTCATGGTAGGGCTGGAGACAGATTACTTCCGTGCCGAGGGCGACTACGCGACCTTCATTCAGACACATTTGATGCCGCCTTTGACTGGTGTCCGAGGAGGAGAGGGAGCGAGGGCTCCAGCTATGAGAGGTAGAGGCGGATCAGCCCGGTCTCGTAGGAGGCGAGGTCCAGGAGAGACAAGAGTCTGGATGGCCAGCATTGCCTGCTACTATGACACTTCGAGGGCGAGCAGGAGAGATTTATCAGGTTCCTTTTGCCCCTCCTCCAGCTGGTCACGAGCTTGTCGGAGGTTATGGCTCGACTCCGGTATTTACTACACTGTCATCCTTGTACAGTCATTTGATTTCACTTGATATTCTGCAAAGTATTAATGATTTCCAACATTTTGCAGGCTCCCATTGAGTACACTCGTCAGTCTCTGACGATGACGATGCGGCTTCAGTGATAGGGATGCTGCAGACGAGCATGGACCTACTCAGTATCTATAGCATTCCGGTAAGTTTGCTCAAACTGCACTTCGTGTCATGAAGTCCTTTCTTAACTCACCACTACAGCTTGCACACTGCATTAATCTGATACATTGTTCCCATACACCATTCACAGTGCATGTTCACTGCAAATCATTCACCATTCATAGTACATCACTTTTCCTGCATCTGATACATTTCGATTACTAATGCATTTTGTGGATCGTCCTCTTTCAGATTCCTTTCTTGCCGCCAGGCCCATCGGGTGTTCCAGCAGGAGCAGGGACGGGCCCTTCAGTACCTCCTCGACACCAGCAGAGAGAGACTAGATACATACTATGATGATGTCTCTGATGATCGATGAGTCTTCAGAGAGAGTGAGAGATCCAGTCAGATCAGAGCACAGACGTTCAGATGACGAGTCAGAGTGAGACCGTCCAGAAGAGGACCAGGACGGATTCCGCACTTGAGACTACCAGCACTGGTCCAGACATTTTGCTACTTCAGATGATGATCCTCTTTTGTTTTATTTCCTTTTTACTAGTAGTTTTGCACATTGCTGGTTTATTTTGGAACCAATTACTTTTGTAAAAGGAAAACTATGACGGAATGAAAACAACCCTTTTGTTTGAAAAAGTGTTTCATTTGTGCATTCCATGGCTCGCATCGTATCGCATCGCATCACTTTCACTTTACACAACAATGTAAACGAAATCACAGTTTTATTTTGAAAACCAAACGCTCAAATTGCACTAATCAGGTAGTGAACCGACTAATAACAAAACAACTCGATAAACAAATTGCAACAACTCGATACATGAAAGGAAGATAATTACAACCTGACATAGAAAAGGAAACTAATACATCTTAAACAAGACACGACAGAGTCCAACAGGACAAAAACAAGACCTTGAAAGACACAAAGAAAAGGACTCAAGTAAATAACTGGGTCTTCAGTGAGGGAGACAAGGGCAGGGGGGAAGCACTGCCGGCCACCGCCGGCCATCGACCAGCACACTGCCGGCCATCGATGTGCCACCGCCGGCCATCGATGGCAGACTCTCCGAAATGACGACACGTGTCCTCCACTCACTACCTTATCTTCTATATGAGTTCCAGCTTCGGGATTTTCTTCATTTCAGCTCAAATTTGCACCAAATGGAAGCATTCCTTGCTTAAAACCTCACAAATTGGATTGCCAACTTGGATGGCTCGGAAAAGCTGAATTTTCAGGGCTTCGGCTTGAATGCACTATTCACGCTGAGTCGCACTCCGCTGCACTTTCCTTCCTTTCCTCCATGCCGCGGCGAGGTTTTGGAACCGGTAACGCACGTCTTTAGCTTCGGCGGGCAAGAGGTATGTCCAACTTTCGAAGATTTTCAAGTTTTGATGGAATCTGAACGTTATGAAGAGATCTTGCCTCAGTTTCGCTTTGGCCACGCCCAAGCTTTAGGAGAGATGTGTGGGTTTACCACGCATGACGCTCGGTCTCTGATCTGCAACGGGGAACTAGATATCCTCGGCTTGGTTTATCACTTTTCTGAGGCCGGTAACCGTGGCGACCATCGTTGGCAAGGTTTTCGGCGACACGCCCTTTGCTTGTGCATGCTATCTCACTTCTTGCTTGCCCCGGGCCTTAGCGGATCTAACATTCGTCTGATTGAAGTTGCTCAAGGCTTGAAGGAAGGAAAGAGCTGTATTGCCATGGCACTGGCCGAGACACTGATGGGCTTAGATGCTTTCTACCACCGTCGGGAGACGACCAGATTCGCGGGAGTCCACTACTGCTACAGGTAACGTTTCCCACCCAATCTCACATATGTATTGCTCACATCACTCGGCCCTCAGGCTCGGTTTTTCTCACAAAACCTTTTTCTCACTTTTCTCTCATCGTACATCTCTCTATTCTTTATTCTCTCATTTCTCATCCCTCCCCAGGTATGGTTGATGGATAAACTGCAAGTTGTGGACTCTTGCCCAGTCTACTCAGCTCGCGGCTACTTCTTCAGGCAACGCCTGGTCGATGCCCTAGATGAGGGATGGTGGTTCGACTGGATGTGCAATTTGTCCGCAGATCGCATCGCTTGGCGCTGTCCTTAGCTCAATCTTCCGGCAATGAGCTATAGCATGACCCGTCAACCTGGGATTCAATTGGTTGGCATGACCACTGTGTCTTCTACTTCCCATTCCGTATTCGGCGCCAGTTCGGCCATGATCAGACTTGCCCGCCAGAGGAGATAGAGTACCCAGCTGCATTCCCGGTTTGAGGCGTACAGCTTGCCCGATATGCCACAGCGTGGAGGACGAGAGAACTCCTGGCCCCCGCTCCTACTTTCAGTTGCACTTTGTCTAATGAGTGCTTGGATTGGCTCAATGAAGAGGCACAGATTGGGCCCAGCTTGGCATCAGAGGCTTCGACCAGCTCTGGGAGGGGGCGCAGGGACACCTGACTTGACTATGCCCGGATTTATTGCTTTATTAGTACTTTCAAGTTTTCTTTATGAATGCAATAAAAAGCAACTTCAATTTGTATGTAAGAGCAGGAGAACTCTGTTTTGAAATCAATAAAATTGAAGGTTGTGGTACTGAAAATTTTCCGCTTTGGTCCAAAAATGGTCTTGGTTGTAAAAAGATTAATTTGAACAAAGTCAACTTTTATTAAAACTTTTCAAAACCATTTTTGATATGGATCAGAACTGGACACGCCTGAGATCTGTCACTGAGATGTACAACCCCGGATCCTAGCAACTGGAAAGTTGCCCCTAGTCTGAATAGCACCGCAGCACTACACGGCAACGGAAAGTTGCCCCAAGTCTGAAAAGCACTGCACTGGAGATTGCGATGAATGCTGATGGATAAAGATGACCGAGATGATCAAATGGACAAAGTTGATCGGGGAAAAGTTTATGGCTGAACTTCAGGATGAAGTTGCCTACGTATCCCAAATATGGGAATCAAGTCTTACGTAGTTCAAGCTGGGGTTCACTTGGGTGTTTTCACTCTCCTTTTACGCTCTAATTTTTGCCAAGGCCGCCCTTTGCGGGTTTTCAACCCTGCGAGCTCAGTTTTTGTATTTTCAAATTTTTTGTGCTCTGAGTTTTGCCTAGGTCGCCCTTTCGGGTTTTCGGCCTAGCGAGCCTCTCAAGGGTAATATTTCTTCAACTTGTCCATATTGATCGATTGTGAGAACTCCAAGCCATCTAAAAAAAAACAAGCATACAACCCATTGTGGTCTCAGTCACTGAAAGATACAATATCAACGGTTTCCCTGGCTCTGGCGGTGACAACACGGGCGGGTTCTGTAAGTATTCTTTGATTTGCTCAAAAGCAGCTTGTCATCGGCCGTCCCATTGGAATTTCTTGCCTTTCTTCAGGAGACCAAAAAGTGGTTCACAAGTCAAGGTTAATTTTGAGATAAACCGTCTTATGAATTGCACTTTACCTAGAAAGCCTCGCACCTCCTTTTCAGTCCTTGGTGGGGGCATTTCTAGGATGGCCTTGATTTTGGAAGGGTCGACTTCGATACCTCTCTGTGTAATCAGAAACCCCATCATTTTTCCCGCTGTAACACCGAACGTACATTTCTGGGGATTTAGCCACAACCGGAATTCTCTGATCCTTTGAAAGAACTTTTGCAAGGCGGTGTAGTGGCCCTCTCTTTCTTTGGACTTGACAATCATGTCGTCCACGTACACCTCAACCTCTTTGTGGATCATGTCGTGCAATATTGTGGTCGCGGCCCGTTGATAAGTAGCTCCAGCATTCTTCAACCCAAACGGCATTACTCTGTAGCAGTATGTTCCCCACAGGGTGGTGAATGCAGTCTTTTCCCGGTCTTCGGGTGCCATTATTATCTGGTTGTAACCTGAGAAGCCATCCATGAATGAGAGCAAAGCATGCCCTGCTGTGAAATCTACCAACTTATCAATATGCGGTAAGGGAAAGTCGTCCTTCGGACTAGCTCTGTTCAAGTCCCTGAAATCCACGCATACTCGGATCCTGCCATCCTTCTTTGGCACTGGAACAATGTTGGCCAACCAAGTCGGGTATTCGAATACCAGCAGGAAGCCTGCGTCGATTTGCTTGGTGACCTCCTCTTTAATCTTGAGAGCCCAATCCGGGTGGATCCTCTTGAGTTTCTGTTTGACAGGTCGGGCCTCGGGGTCAAGGGGGATCCAGTGCTGTACAATCTCAGATCGATCCCAGGCATGTCTTCGTAGGACCACGCGAAAACATCTTTGAAATCTTTTAATAAAGCGACTAAGCGCTCGCGTTCCTCCGAAGACAACGTGGACCCGATCTGGACCAGCCGCGGGTCCTCCTCAGTACCGACATTCACAGTAATGATTTCATCCATTAAGGGTTTGACAAACCTCTCCTGCTCTTGTTCAATTAAGCGTTGCAAAACCGGAGGAATTTCGTCCTCGTCGTTTTCATCAAAGTTTTGAAAGTCCGAATTTATGCAATAAATTAAGGGCACAGAAAAGTACTCAGAAACCACAGTCACTTGATTCTCATTAGGCACATCCAAATCGTCCGAATTCTCGGTTACAACAGACTCAAATGAGAAAGAAAAAGACGACCTGGACAAAACTGTGGCATCCGGGTTATCATCCCCAGGATTACCAGACTCAGATTCAATCGAGCTGGAACCTGATTCCGACTCACAAGATTCGGTGGAATCAGATTCCGGCTCACTACCTGACCCGGTGCTGCTGGACAAAAATCCCTCCTCGTATTGCCAAGTGAGAGAGGGTGCGATAGATGCATCCAAAATAGTTGCTGGTAGGCCCACAGTCGTTTCATTCCCAATCATGGAAACCGAGAAGTTATCCCCCAAGCACTTATGGTCGATCAGAGGATCTGAGAGTAGACTTGCCAGTGCTACCCCCATTTCAATTTCAGCGCCCTCGGCGTCCCCTGCTTTACACTGCTCAACCTCAGCTGATGGGTCTGTCTGCTCTTCGGCAACGTCATCCCCGGGTAATTGTAGATCAAAGAAAATCTCGAAACCTGGCACGCGCTTCTTCTCCGCATTCAACCATGGCTCTGGGAAGCCACAAAATGGAAAGTCTTCCTCCTCCCGGACGAAGCGTCCGTTCAAGGTACCCTGAATGGGCCGGTGTATTAAGTCAAAAGGCTTCCCCGCTTTCTTTGCTCTGGCCCTTCCAGCCATTTCTTTCCCCTTCCTTACCCAATCTTCTTTGGTGGGCTGACAACCCAATCTAAAGGTATGAGGGTTGTGTGGCACTTCGGCCAATGCTACGACACCCTTCCGGCCGCTTCTTCCTAATCCCATCCCGGGGATGTGTTGTAGCTTGTTCATGAGGTATACAGATTGAGCACTGACGTACACCCCCTCATTAATAGCCATGATATTTTGCACAACCCGAGCCTCAGCCAGAGTGAACCCAGATAAGAACACATCCTCCGTGCCGTGCTCGATTTCCAAGACTGGTGTAGACACCTCTGGCGGCGGATGGATTGACGAATTCCCGAAAACAACGGCTACCCCTTTTCCGTGAGGGTACTTCAACATCTGATGTAAAGTGGAAGAGACTGCCTTCACTTGGTGCAACCACGGTCGCCCCAAGAGTAGGTTAAAGGTTGCAAGAACGTCCAAGACATGGAATTCAATGTTATGTTGTCCTGGACCAACCTGGGTCTGAATTCTGACAGTCCCCATCACCTCCCTGCTGGTGTTATCATATGCTCTGATCACTTGAGTAGTCGGCACGAAGTCCGCGGGCTTCAACCCAATCGCATACGCCGTTCTAATTGGGCAGACGTTGATGGCGGACCCGGCATCAACAAGAACCACCGGTATCCACTTGTCTCTACATTCCACAGAAATGTAGAGGGGTTTGTTATGACTTGCGCCCTCAGGCGGTAGCTCTTTGTCTGAAAAGGTTAACGTCGGGGAAACTCCTCCCGGAAAAACCAGTCCGACCAGCTGCTCTGGTGTGGTATCTATAGAGAGTTTGGCCTTGTCCATAGCAGATAGGACAGCCTGTCTGTGCACTCGTGAGGCCATAAGCAGTCCCCAGATGGAGATGTCTGCTTGTATCTTCTTTAATTGTTTCAGCACAGCTTCTTCTTCGATCTGCTTCTCTTTCTGTCTCTCAGCTTCCTTATCCTTCCCGGATGCCTCTGGCTGGTCTAGGTGCAGGGGCTTGAAATATCGCCCGCTTCTTGTCATGTGATCAACCTCATCGAGATACCAGGTGCCATCTGGTTGATCGCTTCCCCAATCTTCATCTGCGTGGGCAAGACACAAATCGTTATCTTCCCACCACATTCCGTTGGCATTCAAAAGACACTTGTCTGGCTCTGGCGTGGTTGTACTCGCGGTACCTTCAGCCCATATGCTTACATCATCTTCTGTCCTTGTGCCCACAGCACTTTCAATCCCTTCATGGGCTTTTGCCTTTCTGATTCTCTCGGAATCCAAAACTTCTTTTGTTCTGACTGCGTCAATGCAGTTTGTTTGTGCAGCTTTCCCTGCATCCACAATGCTCAGGTCTTGAGTGAAATTCTTCGTACCGGCGCTCTCCGGCAATATACTTTGACTTCCGGCCCTTCTGGCCACAATTGATACTCATGCCCCTGCCAGGCTCTATCCTGGTTGAAATTCTACAACATCCGGTTGATCATCCAACCATCCGGTAGTTTCTGCCGGTTCCTCATACTCAAACCAGTTGACTGCCGCGTCCCCTGATGCTTGGTCATCGAAGAACGGGAGGTTGGCAAAGCCCTCTTCTACAGCCGTCAGATCATCCGTTCCCTGCTCAAATCTGTCCCCCTGGATCACGCACAGTTCTGCTCTTTCTGGCAATCCTACACTCGGCTCAGACTGGCCCATTGACAGGATGTACTCACTTGGATCGTAGGCTTCCCCAGCAAAATTCCCAGACTGTTCAAATCTAGACTCAACGGTTCCATCCTCCTCCGCAATCTCCCTTGTACTCTGTTCAACGGCCACCACCATCGACTCAGGTTGGGTTGTAGAGATGTCCAACACGCACAAAAAGTCAGTGCAGTCGGGAAGGAGCACCTCTGGCTTGGGTAGATGGGAAGGAGTGATGTAGATGCTAGGATCGTAAGACACGACCCCAGTCTGGATAAGGTTAATTCTTTTGGGAGGTGGAGCTTGGTTGTGTGTAGGGAGTGGGTTGGTGGTAACATTGGGTCTTTCAAGTGGCACAATCACATTTTTGTCAACGAGGTCTTGAATCTCGTGACGCAGTCTGAAACATTGGTCGGTATCATGACCGTGCTGCTGGTGATATGCACAGTACTTGGCTGGGTTGTGAGTAGGGGGAAGTTTTTCTGGCAATGGCCTCGGCTCCAGGGGCTTTAGATGCCCTTTTCTGATTAAGACCCCCAGAGCTTTGGACAGGGGCATATACAAGGGGGTGAAGGTCCTTTGGCCTCTGGGTTGGTATTTAGTGGTCTGTGTATTACTTCCGGATGCACCGGAGAAGGGTGTGGCTGCCATGGGCCTTGGAAGGGGAGGGGGAATGGTGGCGACCATGCTGACCTCCGAAGTTCTTGCAGTTGCAGCGCCACTCGAGCCTGCATTATTGTTGCGGTTAAAAGTTCTCCGGAGTTGCTCCCTGTCTTGGTCAATCAGACCCTGTCTCATTGCATCTTCAATTTGTACCCCCATCTCGTGCAGATCCGAAAAGGTGGGGAAGGGGAGTACAATCATCTTTTGCATCAGTTTTGGTTGGAGATTACGCACAATCATCCTGATCTGGTCCTTATCGGTGGGCCTTAAAGTCATCATCGAGGCCTTCGCCCTCCACCGAATCACAAATCCGAGAACTCTCTTTGAGCTCCTGCCTTGTGTTTTTCGAGATCACGAGTCGTAATCTCGATCTGGGTGTTGTACGAGTATTGGCGCAACAAAGGCCTCGGCCATTTCATCCCAACTTCTTTTGACATCATCCTCCAACTTCGCATACCAGATAGCGGCGACACCCGACAGGGTCCGGCCAAATAACGAAAGCTTCTGGGGTCTGGTGAGGCCCATTGGTCGTAGTATATCTGAGAATAGTCGGAGGTGGACCATAGGATCACCAGATCCGTCGAAGCGATCAATCTGCGGCATCTTGAATCTATCCGGCAACGTCACGGCCACATCGGTATATCCGTCCTCGATGTCCGGAATAGCTTTTACCCCCTGGGATTTTTTGAATAGCTTCTCGAGCTTGCTCAATTTCAGTGCAGTGGGATCTACTTCGAACTCGAAGGGAGAGTCCGGGTGGTTAGCGGGTGTGTGTGTCTTGGATAACTGCGGTGGAAGCGGGGGCGGAGCCGGCCCTGTTGGAATGTCTGTGTCCTCCTGAACAACATGGACATTTGGCAAAGTGTTCTGGGCATTCGGCAGGACATTCTGAACAGTTGGTGCCTGCTCGGGTAGTGGGACCCCTGGTGGGGGAGGAATTGGGTGTGAGGTTGATGTTCCGGTCTGCTGCTGCAGTCTAGTGATGAGCTCGGCCTGCTGGGCCATGATTGTGGCCTGCTGTTTGGAGAACTCCGCTTGGCGGACAGCGTCATCCTGCATTTGCTTCATGCTCTCTTGCATCTGTCGCATCATTTCTTCCATTTCAGCTATGCTCTGCTGATCCTGCTGACTGACTGGTAGGTGTATCTCTATAGCAGAAACTGAGACCTCAACCCGACTGTTCACTGCTAGGGTAGACCACTGTTCTGGTAACCTCTGTTCAGACACACTGCGCTTTCTTGGCCTTCTTCTAACAACTGGGGGTAGAGAATGGAACACTGGCTGTCCGTCAACCAGATCCTCAGATCGATTGAGCCGACGACCTCTTGTCCAAAGTGCTTGGGGAATATCTACTGGGTTTGAAGCAATTGTGCTAAAACTGTTCCCTAGCAAAAGGATAAATAAAGCGATAAGGAAATAAACAACCAGATAAACGAACAGCATAACAGCTTAAAATAAATACACAACACACAGCTGGGCATAACAACACACGGTCGATAAGCTGAATACACGCTGTCCTCAAACACTGATCACTATCTCTGAATCACTGTCCCCAAAGACTGAATCTGATACCCGCAGATAACTGATTCTCAAATACTGACTGATGCCCGCAGGCCTGATGCCCAAACTCATAAACTGATACATGCATTTACCTTGTAGAGACGCACTCTAACAAGCACATAACAGATAAGTGAGAGCCAAAACACCCCTATGTTGGGGTAGGGTTTCCCTGTCCTATTTTGTCAGGAGTTAGGGTTTCACTACGCACGCAGCGGTGTCAAACAACCTATATCGGGTAAGCAACCTGTCCTAGTTTGGCATGGTCACTATGGATTCCGAATATGCACTAGGTCGAATGGTCAAAAAGGGTGCCCCGGTAAAACCGGGGTTTGTGTTCCCATACTGGCAGAGCCCACAACCGGTCAGCCTTATGGTCATACCTTGACAAGACAAGCCTCCGGCAAACCGTTCAGGAATAGCAGATGGCAAACACGGTGTCCTAGGCGCACCAATGCAAATGCAATGCAAAGAAACACACAAGTGTAGTCAAAACCAGATATCATGGGTTCGAGTCAAGTTCTCTAAATCCCCAGCAGAGTCGCCAGAAACTGTAGACGTTCCCGAACGCCCCGGGAAGGTGAGTCCCGTTCTGTTCTCTTTGGGGTTACTACAGTTCAGGACTCAAATGTCACGGTTCTTAATCTGAACCAAAGAGTCCAAATCCGGCAAATCGTTTTGAGAAAAATAGATTTTTTTAGAAAGAAGTGCCAAACATGGACTGCTTCGCCAGATACAGAGTCGCCACCTAAATATTTTATTTTTGGGAAATTTAGGAAACCCTGACTCGTTGCCTAAGGCCACGTGTCCGTCATCACCAAAGTTGCCTCGGCTCGGAAACTTGGGTACGATTGGGGAAGGTCAGCTATGAGCACCCCCCCTCGCCCGATCAAAGATCGGCCTCTACTAACCATGATATCAAGTTTTGAAAACATTGTGTGTTCTTATTCCGGTTATTAGCCTAGATTTATTATGTGATGCGCACAGCATACAAGTATAGACCGGGTCGCCTGAATTGGAACAAAACATTTCATGTTTGTTTTTGAAAGATGGTTTGCTACTCGTAAGTAGGCTTAAAATGCAGATTTTGCCACCCTCGGGTGGGCTTAGAAAATATGGTTTTGCCACTATCTAGTGGGCTTAAGACTCACAGTCAATGCATTACTCCAATCCAAGTAACCCAACCTTCACCCACAGGCATTCAGGCAGTTATAACACATAAGCACATAGTCTCATAGTAAGCATGCTATCATGGCAGTCACTCACACGCATGCAAGGATGCTAAAGCATAAAAACTCACCGAGTACTCCAAGCCAAAACAGAAGCTAATTAGAAATCATGCATGATCCTAACTATATAGAAATGCCTAATGCAACACATGCAAAAATGCAACTATAGCAGGCTCGGCTATTCTGAACATGGCATATGAGATGCAACAGCTAACAAGTACTCAACTTGAAATTGAAATACAAATGCAGTTAGTATGATGCGCCGAGCCCGGTGCATGCAAAACAGATGAATGAATGCAAACATCCTATCATACTGTGTGCTAATTGAAACATGCCCTAATCTAACCATCGTAAGCTGGTAAATAAAAGGGAGAAAGACGTGGGGTTGGAAGACATACATCACACACACGCACACTTATTACAACATTGCCCTCGCTTGGAGGGTCCGAATAAATAATACAGTCCCAAATAAGTAATACAGTCCGAATAAATACAAAATCCTAATTAATTAACAAATTAATCTAGGAAAGCGGTAAATTGGCATGCAAGCCAGGGACTGCCTCAACTCTGCTCCAAATGATGAATGATGCATGGTCGGGTTGCCTTGCGCGGAAATCCATTGCGATGCCCTAATTAGCCTCTGTTTGCAATTGTTCTTGGAATGCGTACCAAGCTCCGGAAGGCTGCTGATTCTTGATTTGCTGCAACAGAGAGCAGGAAAGGGGCATGGCAATGTATTTTCACATATGTATGCTTGACTACTCTTCAGGGAGTGTAGTCCTCGATCCTCGTGCCACCAATCACGCATATCGATGCATGATGGCCGAGGAGTCGAATTGCACGACTCAATATGGAATGAATGCACAGATAAACACAACAAGACTGAGACTCCATCATGGATAATCCGGAGTGTCGGCGACTGGGGAATTGAGACACGTTCCGTCACTCGGAGTACGAAACGTACCTCGTTTCCCGTGCTCGGGCTAACTCCTATCCCAAACACAATGCAATATGCATGGCATGCATGAATGCAACTAAGATACAACCTAACATGCACAATGCTATGAAATGGCATACACGATGCACGAGGTAATATGGCATACACAATGCGCTAACATACAACCTAGCATACACAATGCTATGAAATGAAATGGCATACACGATGCATAATGGACTTACACCAACACGAGTGGACCTCAGCCACACTCACATAAGTGGCCATTAGATGAAAATGAAACACTCGAAATGCGTGCACGCGTGCACGCAAACCGAGGACCGAACCTAAGGCACGAATGCCACTCTACCAAAGCATGGTAAGGCATGGAACATGGTATGCAAACATGCAAATTTCAGAACTGAAATATGATGCTAAACAGCCCCGAATCATGAAAACATGGCACCCGATGCATGAGGTGAGACCCGAAACTCAAAACTAGGCACATGGAATGACTTACAGCTATACAAAGCATGCATTATTTGAACATGAAGCATGAAGACAGAGTCAAGGCAGTCCTAAAACATGGACTTTTCCAGTTTAAAGCAAGGCCAAAAAGTGCTAGCAAGATGGACTAAAGTAGCATGCGATTTTGACTAGCAAACATGGTTTACATGGCAAGTGTATGATGCACATGGAATTTCACCAAACCGTTGAAAATCAGTGAATAAAACATGTGAAAATAGGCCCAAATAACCACTGATATGCAACCATGGTATGCAAAAATGATGAGCTCCTTTAGATGGCCATACAAGGAGTTATTAGGCACATACAAGATAGAAAAGTGACATGGCATATACAACTCTGAAAATCAAATATGATAGTCCCAAAACTCACCAAATTGGACCCAAAATCAGTCAACAAAGCATGCAAGATAGGGCCTCTTTGGAAGGCCAAAATGACTACCAGACAAGTCAAGGTGAGAGGGGGTCACCCCCCTCTGATTTGGAAGCTCAAAACAATGGCCAAGCCACTGAAAATCCACTGGATTTCAGTGGTTAGAAGGCCAAACAAAGCATGCAACAAGAGCTAGGATATAAGGCTCAAAATGGGAGGCAACCAAGCATACAAGATAACATGTGACCTTAAACAAAAATGAAATCTTAATAAAATATGAAAATGATGTCAAAAAAAGCCTCTTTCCAGTTTACAATATGCCTCAAAAATGAATACAAATAGGGCTAATCTACCATGCAAAAATGGCCCTAAAAGTGAAAATAGAGACAATGGACAGCATCTGGCCCCAAATGGTGAAGAGCCCTTTAATAAAGTTGAAGAGGGGCTCAAAATAAGATACTTTACAGTTTACATCAAGCCACGAAAATAAACACAAGTAAGGTTAAACTAGTATGCAAGAAATGGGCCTAAAAGAGGGGTAAAGAGACAAGTGGTAGCTTCTGTCCCCAAATAGAGGAGAGCCCTTCAACAAAGTTGAAGAGGGGCTCAAAACAAGCCTCTTTCCAGTTTATGGCCAAATCCAAAACAGCTCACAAATAAGCTTAAAATACTATGCAGAAAAAAAGCCTAAAAGAGAGTTAAAGAGGCAAGTGATAGAAGAAAGCCTCAAACAGAGAAAGACCCTTGATCAAACATGAAAATGGTCTCAAAATATGATCATTTTTAGTTTGGTTCGGAGCCCAAAAATGCTTGAAAGCAAAGCTTATAAATGAAGCAAGAAAAGACTAGTTTAGGGGAAAAGTGTGCTTACCCTTGAAGAACAATCTTTCCAGCAGCTTTTGGTCCAAAAATCTGAGCTTCCAACCTCTAAGAGACAGCCTCAAGGTGTTTGAATGAGTGATGGAGGTCTTGTGCTATGAGGTATAGTGCAAAAATGCAAAGAAATCCAACTTCCAAGCTCTAACCACAAGCAATATAGAAAGAGAGGAAGCTTTTTGCCCTTCAAAAACTCAGAACCTCTGAAATGAAGGAGCCCCTTGCTTATATAGAGGAATGCAAAGCTAAAGCTTCTTGAACAAGCTTGGCAAGAGCTTCATCCCTCCATACACGTGTATGGAGGGCAGACATGAGGAATCTAGCTAGTACAAAAGATCTTTCCGGAAACCAGCTGAAATAGGGGGGTGCCGGCCATCAGCAATGGCCAGCAGTGCCACACTGATGGCCGGCAGGTGTTCACAAGTAGCCGGCAGGGGCCAAGCCATGGCCGGCAGTGCACCACAGGGGCCACCCTGAAAGGACCAGGTCAGGGTCCAAAAATGAGACAAAAAGGATACAAGGTTCGGGAAACCCAAACCAGTGACGTTCCGCCGCGACAGTCGAATGCTGGGCGAGCAATCGAATCAGCCGTTGGGTGTACCTACAAGCACAACCAAGTTTTGAGGACGGTCAAAAATGGGGTGTCTACAGTTACTAAAACCAAAAAAATAAAATACCATAATAATTTTTTGTAACACCAAATAATATTCTACAATTGTTAATGACACCAGTATATTACTACTAGTTGTCAAAGAAAATAGACAGTATATTACTACTATCTGTCAAATAGTTTACAAATACTATTTGTATTTTCCAACAAGAATATCACTTTGTGAAAACGCAGAAAATTAAATACAATAAAGATACAAAAAATTATTCTGTCTTGAGATTGTTGGACAATCTTCACTGTATTTAAATAAATTAAATTCTATTGTGTACTTAACAACAACTAGAATATAAAAGAAATAAAGGAATGAGAGAATTCGTTTGATTACAAAAATCAAATCAGAAAAATAAAATAAAATAAATAAAAACAGATTTTTATTTTGTTACAAAAACAAAATCAAAATCTGATTTAAATAAATAAATAAAACAGAAAATAAATAACCAACTTACTTGATTAAGTTGTTGAATAATAGTCTGATCAAGTCTAGTGTTCGACATGTGTCCTTAAGACAGATTCGTCCTCTCTACTGTGCTTTCAGAATATGGACGTCTATCTCCCAGGATAAAATGATCTATCAACGAATAAATGCAGCACTACAATTTATTCGAATAACGAACACACTAAGTGTTTACACTCTTTTTTAGAAAGAAAATAATGCAGCAAAAATACAGAGAAGGTAGATAATATTTAGGACGAAATTATTGAATGAAAACATCAAATGAGGGCTGTCTATTTATAGATGGATTGGTGGCTGCTAGTTTTGAATTAAACAAGTACAAACCTGTTTTGAACAGGTATGAAACTTGTTTGGTTTTGAATGAACATATTTAAATCTGTTGGGTTCAAAATTCAAACAGATAAAACTGTTTTGCACAGATTTAAAGCTGTCCAGGTTTTTCTGAATTTTAAACAGATTCAATTCTGCTCGGGTGGGAGAAAAACGGACCCAATTTTGAATACAAAAAATTTAAATTTAAATTGGACAAATTTTATTTTACCAAAAAATAAAATTGAATTCAAATATTTTTAGCCCAAAAACATTAGTATTGGGCCGAACAAGCCTAACCCAACCTCACACCATGCACCTGTGACCAAGCCCAGCCCGGTCCGGTCCGCTCGACCGAATGGCAATGGTGCGCGTGTGGTTATTTTTGGGTCTAATGGGTCTAGCCCATTTTGCTTATAACCTCCCTCTCTACAAAACTTGGGTACCCATTGGGGCACACCCCAAGTTCCAATCACATGCCTTATAAACCCATTCAAAACATCCCACCAAATCAATGTGGAACAAGCTATTATACACACCTTAAGAATTTTCCACCAAAAATCCATTTCCATGGAACTCTCTTTGGTTTCAAATTCTCATTCACCCGATAATGGTTTTGAGCAACCAAATATACTACGTAAATCACAACGCGACATATAACGTGTTACCACTTCGACCCGCCAAAATCGACGCATGGGTTCCACCTAAAAATTTTACCCAAAATTTCTAAACCATTTCTAACAATTATCACAGTAAACCCCCCATTCCATTAGAAAAGGAGCTCCAAAATCTTTTTGATTCTAAAATTACAAAATAATTACCGCTTTAAAGTTAGCAAATGATTACTGCTAAACGGGTTGAATTTGGTTACAAGTGGGAATTTTTTGCGGGTGTGGCTTCTCTCATGTTGGGGCTAAAACTGGACCAAACAGTCCAATCAACAGGATCGTGACACATCAACAGATATAGCAATCAAAGGTTGAGATTCAGCCACACATGTAGAGTCTTAACTCTTACATCAAACGGCATCGTTTTGTACTAACGGAGGATCACAAACTAACGTTGAGGGCTTTTCATCGTCATCTTCTGGTGAGACTTCTCATCTTCACGCTCAAAAGCAATAGGTGATTTTTTTCGCGCTAAAAAACGATAGTGATTGTTTTTCTAGAAATTTTCTCTCCTCACTAAAAATCTTCATTCGTAAAAAATGAATGGATGAATCAATGTGTACTGAAGCTTTTGAACCTCCATTGATGAGAGATTTGTTGGGACCAAACAGGTGATTTGTATGCTCTGTCTCTCAATAGCTAGTGTTATAGGAGTTTATATGTTCATAATATACATACACACACACATATATATAGGGATATATATTGTATATCTATGGCTTCTTTTTTTTCTTTACCAGATGTTCACATGGTTTATATAACTTTTGTGAATGTACCTATATACAATAACTTCTATACTTCTGGGACTAATTTATAATTTTTCCAATCAATTTGATAAGTGTAACTTTTTATTTAGAAAATATCATAGGTATTTATGTTCTCAATTATGTGTTCACTAGAAACTATATAAAAAGAACGTGGTAAGGTTATATTACTCTAAATGATTTCATAATATAATTTATTTTGTTGTTGAAAATTAAAATAGGGATGCCAATCCAAACCTCAATATACCATATTACAAACCCCGAAGAGGTTTGGAGTTTGATTCATTGGATGATGCAAAAAAATTTTACAATGAGTTCGGAAGGATTACTGGTTTCAGTGTTCGAATTGAGGCCAAGTTTGGGTACTCCCAAATAATCAAAAAAGTCAAAAAGTTACTCAAAAAGTTAAAAAGTTAACACTATTCACCAAAAGTCAACAATTACGGCTGCACAACTCCCAATTCAAATTTTCCTCTAAAAACCAATTTTCACAATTTTTTATTACACATTTTTCCATAAAAAGTCAAAAAGTTAACCCAAATATCCATATTTTCAACCTCACTTTTTTTTGTCCAAAAAGACAAAAAGTGCACTTATTTAGTCTTCCCAAACTTGGCCTGAATACTCTAACACATGCAAAATAACAGAGAGGATCACTTCTAGGAGGTTTGTTTGTTCGAAAGAAGGGTTCCGACATGAAGACAATAGGGATATCAAAACTAAAAAGCCGCGTCAAGAGACAAGAACTGGTTGCAAGGCCCTTATGACAGTTGTATTGAATAAAAAGAGCCAAAAATATAGGTTACTGATTTTTTTGATGATCACAATCACCCACTTCATATTCAAGAATGTGTCCATTTGATGCCTTCGCAACGAAAAATTACAAAAGCTCAAGCAATTGAAGTTGATTTGGCAGAGGCCTCTGGGATTAGATTACGATCATCGTTTGAGCTTGCATTTCGGCAAACAGGTGGAAGGGAATGTCTTGGTTTTACTCGCCAAGATTTGAAAAACTATCTTTGGACCAAACGACAACGAGACTTGAAGTTTGGGGAAGCTGGAAGTTTATTGGCGTATTTCGCGGACAAATCAATGAAAGATTCTTCATTTCACTTTAATATGCAATTAGATGTTGAAGAACAAATTACTAACATCTTTTGGGCTGATCCGAAAATGATAATTGACTATAGTGTGTTTGGGGATTTTGTTAGTTTTGACACAACATATAGAACCCATAAGGATTATCGTCCGTTAGCAGTTTTTTTGGGGTTTAACAATTATAGAAAGAGTGTTATATTTGGGGCTGCACTTCTCTATGATGAAACTGTTGCCTCGTTTGAATGGTTATTTAGGAGTTTCTTGGATGCTATGTCGGGAAAGAAACCGAAAACATTTTTCACCGATCAAGACCCTGCTATGGCAAAGGCTATTTCGTTGGTTATGCCTGGCACATTCCATAGAATATGCACGTGGCATATGAAGCAAAATGCAATTAAGCACTTGGGAAGTAAATATGTAGGTGATCATGGTGGGATTGGTGCCGAGCTTAGTAAATTCATTTACAATTATGAGGATGAGGAAAGCTTTTGCATTGCTTGGGAAGAAATGCTTGACAGATTTGATGTTCATGATAATAGTTGGTTGCCTACTATATATGGGGTGAGGGAAAAATGGGCAAAGCCTTATGTTATGACAGTTTGGTCGGCTTGGGCTGATACTACACAGGTAAGTGAAAGCTTCAATGCCAAGCTTCGTAATTTCTTGCAATCGGACTTAGGAATAGTGCATTTCTTTAAGCATTTTGAAAGGGTTGTTGATGATATTAACCACATAGAGTTGGAATGTGAATATGCTTCTCGTCAAAAGTTGCCGAGAATCGGATTACCCGTTCCCATGTTGATTAATACAGGAGATTTTTACACAAACCAGATTTTTGAATTATTCAAGATAGAATATTTGAATAGCTTGCGTGCTTTTGCTTGGAAACAAGATGAAAGTAACCTTTCACATGACTATATGGTCAAGATACCTGATGAGCCTATGGTTCGTGAAGTGAAAGCCAACCCACAAGGCCCTCAAGTGTCATGCACTTGTCGATTGTTTGAGAGATGTGGAATTTTGTGTTCCCATGCTTTGAAAGGCCTTGACATGATGAACATCAAAGAGATACCAGAATCTTACTTGTTGAAGAGATGGGCAAAAAAAGCCAAAGATGGATTGGTGCAAGAAAATAATAGGTGTGTAGCTAAACAAGTTGTGGCTGATTTGGATATGAATGCTCGTTATAGAATGTTGTGCCCGAGTTTGATTAAGTTGGGTTGCCGTGCGGCTGAAAGCAAAGAAACTACATGTATGCTTATGAAAAATTCTATTGAAAGTCTTAAGCAAACAAGCTAGTGTGAACGAACAAGAAAATGATGCTCATGCACCTTCATGTCCACAAAAATCAAGTGAAAAGGTTGCAGAAGAAAATCAACCTCATAACCCACATGTTTTTAAAGCGAAGGGGTTAAAAAAAAGGAGGGTTTGGGGAAGGGTAGGCCGAAAAAAAGGCCTAAGAGTTTGGTTGAATTGCCACCCAAAGTAAAGAAAAGTAGACGCAAAATGGGATCTCAATCAGCCCCTCAGCCGTCTATTACAGATTCTACAATACAGGTTAAAGGTTATTTTCTGTTTATAAATGTTTTCTTTCTTAATCATACACTTCTTGTTGATTTTATATAAATTTGCATAATATAGGATAATATGCCTCTTTATGTGCCTGCGTTCGAAGATAAGAAGAACATGGATCAAAGTCCTCTCTATCCGCAGGGTGTTGAGATGCCCAATTCCATGTCATGGATGATCCCAGAAACACCTCAAGCTTGGAACCATCTTTCATTCACTCATTTGTTATAGGTGAAAATGAGTTCTACTGAAGTTTAATTATTTGGTTTTATACAACTTATATTATTCATGTCAAGACTGCATAGTTTTGATTTGTTTTCTGACACATTACTTTCTTTTTTGATGTAGGAGTCCTTACTTTGTCCTTCAATTGAAGATTCTAAAGGATCCTCAAGCGCACAATATAGTAAATTTATCGGACTTCAGTGAAACTAGTTTAGACAATTTTTGTAAAAGAATTTTTTGATAATGGCCTTTTTTGAGATCTTAGACAACAACATGCTTGTTATTTACAGTGGCCTTTTGTTCTTGGTTATGCTTTTCATGTGCTTTTGATGTTGATTATGGGGAAGGTTGTTGATAGCAAAGAATTATTTTTGTAAGTAAATATCAGCAACAATATTTCTGCAAAATTGGAGATAATAACACTTTGTAATTGTGTATGGATGGAGGAGATGCCTAACTTCCTTTTTTAAGTTGTTACTGCTGAAACAAATTTTGCTTTGTAATTGGTTTTTGGACTCATGGCCACCATCAAAAAAGGAGGAAAAAAAAAACCATATGTACTCTGCTTTTTCATTAACATAGTTGAACAAGCACAACATTGTATATATTATTATACAAAAAAAAAAAAAATCCTGGTGCCTCTCCAAATTCATTTACAATTTGTACTCTGTTTTAGAACTGTTATTCACATAATTGAATTTCAAAACTAGATATAGATATAACCTTTGTATTATATGCACAAAGTGGCTGCATTTTGACTTGATTCAACATTTTCCCTTTTGGCAGCGTGAACTTTTACCATTGCACCAAGCAGTGCCTTTATTTGATAAGCAAGGCAACACTTCAGAAATAATTGTCACTTACCAATGGTTTGTACTTTTAGGCGTACAGATTTGACTTGCCACTAAACAAGTTTAGTTGAATTCAATTCTTAAATCCTAATCATGAATTGCAAAATTTATATCAAATGCGATTTTAATGACAGAAGTCTTGAATGATACTAATTTTCTGTTCCCAATTTCAGCCCATCAATCAACTTCCGTGTTTATGTTGGTTGTCTATCTACAATGATGTGCTTGGGATTGGTTGTATATTTTTTATTTAAGCTTTGCTTATAAGATAATTTGCAATGAATTTTAAAAAATGTATCATTTTCCATGTAGTTGTTCTACATTTTGAACTTTCTACTTCTTTTTGTGTTTGTATTTTTTTTAATCTAGATATTTTGTTTATCTCCAATTTTGCAATCTTGGTTTATAGCTGTTCCTTTTTCTGCAAAAATATTTATATGTTGTTCTGGTTTCCAATATTTTTCTTTTGTGCTTCCTGTATAAAGGACTGAATCTGAAATGATTCTTATATTTTTGATGCCTTCAGTTGTACAATTAGACCCATGTTTCTTTTCTATAACAGTTATATGGATTTTGTTACCCTTCATGCATAAAAATTATAAGCTACAACTTTTGGATGAGATTTATAATTTATACAATCTTTGAATCTCTTTTTCACTATTTTTAGTCATTAAAGAGAATGAAATTATGGGGGAAATTCTTACTGATGCTTTGACTTGGTTTTTGTTCAGTTGCTTGCACAGGCTGGGAAGAAAATTTTTGGTTCTTTGAACAGAGAGAATGATATGCTGAGTATAGATGATGGGGGATCTGATGCAACTAGTGCTTGTGAAAGCTATGCTAATATTCCAGAGTGGGTACAGTTGCTGGAACCTGTTAGAAAGTTGCCCACAAATGTGGGAGCCCAATAAGGAAGTGTGTATATAGTGCTTTGGAGAAAGGTCCGCCAGATTGGGCAAAGAAAATATTGGAGCATTCAATCAGCAAGGAAGTTTATAAAGGAAATGCTTCTGGACCGACAAAGGTGATATTTCTTGATAATCACTCTCTTCTGTAGTTGTTAATGAAATTCCTGTAGGATGTTGATAAATAAACAGTATGGGTATGTGCTTTATTAATTGGCATGTAGAGTAGTTTTTGCACTTCTAACTGATTGATTTATTTGCTTCAGATATGTTGCTATGTTGTCAGAGTTTGTTATGCACCCTGCTATCCTTGAGCCTTTAATTCTTTTTTCTATGTTAGATATATGTCCAATTGGTGTTTCTTCTCTAGGACATGACAATCCTTTTTGGGTTTAAAAAACTTCTGGTTGTATTCCTTGGAATGAACCACTACCTTGCCCTTTAGAAAAGAAAAAAATGCTTTAATTATTAGTTATATATACACTCCAACTGGTGCCTCTCAACAGTCCCTTGTCAAAATCCTCTTTGTGCTCAAAATTGTTCACTAGGAACCTTTTCCATGGTTTACCATAGGCAGAGATTCCCCCAAACCTGCAAAACAAATTATAATCAGTGAACTCTAAACCCAAAACACAAAAACAAATCATTTTTGCCTATAATATTTTCTAAATAAAAGTTACAATTCTTATCAAATTTATTGAAAATATCATAAATTAATCCCAGAAGAGTTATCTAATAGAGTTCTTATCCAATAGAGTTATTATATAGGTACATTCACAAGAGTTATCTAAACCATGTGAACATCTAAAATACCAAAAAAAAAAAAAATTGACAGTAGATATAAAACATATATATATATATATATATGAACGTATATACTCCTGCAAAACTAACTATTGAGAGAGAAAGAGAGTACAGATCACCTGATTGGTTTCGACAAATCTCGCATCCATGAATGTTCAAAACCTTCTGTACCCATTGATTCATCCATTCCTTTTTTGCGAGAAAGAATTTTTGGTGAGGAGACAAAGTTTCAGAGAAAAAGAAAGAATTTGAGAAGTTAGGAAGGAGATAACGATGCAATACAAATTTGTCCAGCTTGTGAGACGTTAGTTTGTGATCCACCGTTAGTACAAAACGATGTCATTTTGTGTAAGAGTTAGGACCTACATGTGTGGCTGAATCTCAACCTTTGATTGCTATATTTGCTGATGTGTCACGATCCTGTTGACTGGACTGTTTGGTCCAGTTTTAGCCCCAACATGAGAGAAGCCACTTCCATTTTTTTATATTTTCTTAAGGTTCCGTTTGGTTAATAATTTCGATAGAAATTTTAAAATGGAAAAGAAAAAAATGGTTTCTAAAAAACTTGAGGAGTGTGTGTGATTTATCACTGGTTGATTTTTTGATAATCATAATTGTTTATTTTTTAAAATATTATATATATATATATATATATATATTATTTATGAAGAAAATTAAGTTAATTTTATAAAAATTTGAATGATCTATTTTAAAAAATATATTTAGCGTTTATTATTATTTTTAAATAAATACAATAAAATGAAAATTTTACGATTTGAATGGCCAATGAGCCTAAAATCACAAGAGGATTATTAGCATATTTTGTTGGTTTCTTTTTGCCTTTAGTGATATTTATTCATTTACTTTTAATTTTTAAAAAAATATTACACTTTTAGGTTATATTCAATTAGACGAACTAAAAAAATAAAATAAAAAATTAAATTTTTTTTTTTTTAAAAAAGGGCATAACAACAAAAATGATACAAAAAAATTACTTTATCCCCTCGTGGTTTCGCCTCAAAGTACTTTATCTCCTATGTTTCAAATATGGGCATATAACTCTTTAATAATTTTAGATTAAAATGTTACAATTAGTTTTTAGTTAAAGATAACGGAAGGTGTACTGTACTCTCTCAAATTGAAGGTGGGCAACACAAAAGTGTTAAGTCATATCAATAATAGCATCATATTGATTTTATTCTTCAAATAATCTTAATCTTGACCAAACTCTAACACTAATTTTCATCTGTTATAAAAAAATTAATTTAATTTAAATGTTATTAAATGAGAAATTGGGTTAAAAATTAAATAGTAGATTAAGGTAATTTTATGGTGACAAATTAGACTATTTATTTAGGTTAATTTATGGTTTAATATATATGTGTGTGTGTGTGTAAATGCTTGATTTAAAATTTTATTAAATATGAAATTGGATTAAAAATTAAAAATTAGATTAAGATAATTTTGTGATCATAAATTAAGGTATTTAGGTTAATTTGTGATTTAATTTGTCAAATATATATATATATATATATTTATTATATGTTTAATTCAAAATGTTATTAATTAAAATAATTTTAATAAATTAGGATGTTTAGTTTAATTTATGATTTAATTATATATATGTTTATTTTAAAATTTCATAAAAATTTAAAATTAGATTAAGATAATTTTATGGTAATAAATTAAGGTGCTTAGGTTAATCTTATGGTAATTTTATGTTTAATTTAAACTGTTATTAAATACGAAATTAGGTAAAAAATTAAAAATTAGATTAAGATAATTTTATGGTAATTAGGGTGTTTAGTTTACTATAATTTTATTTGTTAAATATGTATGGTTAAGATAAATTTATATATATATATATTAGAGAAAGGGAGAGAGAATATGCCATAGGGATATTTAGGTAATTTTGCCTTCATTTTTAACTAACTTTGGCTACGTTTGGAAAGAATGGGTTGGGTGGGTTTGAAGCTATTTTAGTCATAAAAAAATAAAATAGACTTTTTAACTTAATAAGACAAAATATCATATCTAACCCATAATCATTACATTCATTCTTTCACAAAAAGTCAAAAAAATCAAAAAACCCTTCTCAAATGAGACTTTTTAACCCTAAGCTAAAATAGCTAAAAAGTCAAAAAGCTAACCTACTTCCCAAACGAACCTTTTGCAGTTTACTCTAAAATCATGAAGGGTTTCTTTGTTTATATTTGAAAGTATTTGGAAACAAAACGTTAATTTTGTCCATCAAAAAAATAAAGAGTCCAAACAAGTTAGTTTTTTTTTTTTTTTTTTTGCATTTTTTGTTATTTTTAAATTTTATTTTGATTTTTTTTTACACCAAATGGATTAGAAAAGTAATTTTTGTAACACAATTTTTTTAAAAAAATTGGATAAAAATATGATTTTTTTTTTATTATTGCCAAACCATGATCAGTTTGGTTTGGTAGATGATCAAAGCAAGTGCTTGAATTCTCCGAATATAATTTTTTATTGCCAAATATTCTACGAATCTAGATGGGTTGAATTTTTGGTTCAAAAAAGATGGGTTGAATTTTGGAACTTACCTGTAATCCTAATGCAGTTTTGATAGATTGTTTGGGTCATAGCATAACTCATACCTATTTTGTGTTTTTTAGTTTAGGAGGAGGTTTCCTTTTGTCCGAGATCTAGATTTGAGCGTAAGGTTCACAATGACACATGTTTCGATAATTCGAATCAATCATTTTATCAGGTCTTTCATTTATTTCATCCGAAAGAAAATTAGTTTGATGCGGTAATTGTAACTTGTTTAATTTATTATTTTTGCTATAAAAAAAATATATGTGTCATTTTTAAAAACACAATTATTGTACTTTTTTAGTAAAAAGTATAATAAATTGAACCAATTACAATTATTGGATCGACTTAATTTTTTTTGGTAAATAAAATACACGAAGTGTTCAAAAAAAAATATAATTTAGATCATCGAAACAGATCCTATAATGAACCTAGTAGGTCTAAACAGTCCCCTCCATTTCAGATTTTAGACTGAAGAGTTTCCTCTAATTTTATTTTCATTATGTATTATTTATTTTAGTGATTATTGGCAGGCTTGCGTTGTTCTTTTTTTAATTATTTTTGTTATGCACTGTTTCTTGTGGCGGTTGTAAAGTTGCCGTTTGGCAATTGTTTTTTTTTTTTTAACTTTTTGATTTTTAACTATTTTAATTTTGGTTAAAAGTTCATTTGAAATGATTTTTTTAAAATTTTTTGACTTTTATAAGAGAAAAAATAAAATAATTATAATTTAAATATGATAATTTATTTTATCAATTTTTAAACTTATTTTATTTTTATGTGATTAATTTAAGCGTAAGCTTGTCTCCAGTCTCCATTGTGTTGAGTCAAGGTAGACTCATCTCAAAGTCACTTTGGTGATTGAAATAATTCATTTTTGTAGAGGCAACTGAACATATCATCATTCGACCATGTAGTTGTTGGTTTTTATTTAATTTAATTTTTTATTTAAATAATATATTTGATCAGTTTTACAAAATAAATAATTTAAATCATTATAATAGATTTAAATGATATGAAAGATGATATTTGTCATCCCAAACCTAATTTGGCCTAACATCTGGCCTAATCTAGCTATCTTAAACTCGATCCTAAAAAAAATTCAAATCCCAAGTCCATCCACTTAACCCAATAAATATGGGTTATTAATTTTTATTTTTTTTAATCTTAAATGAATATTAAATTATGTAAATCATTTTATTCATTACTTGAATTTAGAACATTAATATTCAATAATAAAATAAATATAATTTTTAATAAATATTTTAATTTAAGTCTTACAAATAAGTATATATATTTTTTGTCTTTATTTTTTCTACTTTATTTTATGAATAAAATAATATAAATTATAATTAATATTTTATAAATGAATGGGTCGAGCCAAACTGAGTTAGAATTCTTTATGCATAACCTGACTTGAATATGGCCTCGTTTGAAACATATGTTATTTTAATAATTTTTTGATTTTTTACGAAAATAAAAAAATAAAAATAAAAGAGTGATATAATAATTTATAGTGATTTTTTAACTAAAATATTTAATTTTCAAACGAAACCTAAATAGATATAAAATCTCACCACAGCTCTACTCTGAAAAAAATCCAAACTGTGTTTGTTTTGAAGGATTAGGGGTGGGATTGGACTATTAATCCCACTGGACTAATAGTCCATTATTTGTTTCATTTTTTTTGCTTCCGGACTAATAGTCCCCCGGACTATTAGTCCCACAAATATGGGACTATCCTATCCCATGGGAGGGGTGGGATAGAAACTATGGGATTATTTTGTAAAATGTCTATTTTACCCTCCATGCTATTACTTAGCAAACAATTAGAAAAAGGATAAAATAGTCTTTTGAACATTTATAAATTATTTTTTTAGTGTTGTTAACTTTAAAATTATATATTAAATAAAAAATATAAATTATAAATTAAATTTATTTAAAAATAATAAATTATAAATTATGGCCTTATAAATTAAATTTTTTTAGTGTTGTTGAAAATTTAATTTATATATTAAATAAAATTATTTTTTATTGTCGTTAATTTAAAATTATATATTAAATAAAAAATATAAATTATAAATTTAATTTAATTGAAAATAATAAATTAAAATAATTAAAATATTGTGCAAAAAATAAAATAAAACAAATTTTTATTTAATCTAGCTAAAAATAATTAAAATATTAAAGCTATGTTTAATATTGCTTCGTAAATAATTGAAAAGGATAAAATAGTCATTTGAGCATTTATCCTTCTTCATAATATCCCAAACAAACATTGGATAACTAAAAATAGTTCAATCCAGACATCTAATCTCATGACTAAACAAACATAGGATACAAATTTAGTCCAACCAAATTATCCCAAGACAATGTATCCAAGGACTAATAGTCCGATAGATTACAATCCTCCCTTATCCAGTCCATCCAAACAAACGCACCGTACTTAGGGTATGTTTGTTTTGAAGGATTAAGGTGTGGGATTGGACTATTAGTCCCACCGGACTAATAGTCCATTGTTTGTTTCATTTTTTTTGCTCCGGACTATTAATCCCATATTTGTGGGACTATATTATCTTATTGAGGAGGGGGAGGGGATGAGATTGTTTTCATAGGATTGATATTCCATGGGATTAGGCTCTGAAATGTCCATTTTACCCCATGCTATTACTTAGCAAACAATTAGAAAATGGTAAAATAGTCTTCTGAACATTTGTAAATTATTTTTTTAGTGTTGTTAATTTAAAATTATATATTAAATAAAAAATTTAAATTATAAATTATAAATTAAATTTAATGAAAAATAATAAATTATAAATTATGGCCTTATAAATTAAATTTTTTTAGTGTTGTTAAAAAATTAAATTTACATATTAAATTAAATTATTTTGTTAGTGTTGTTAATTTAAAATTATATATTAACTAAAAAATATAAATTATAAATTAAATTTATTTAAAAATAATAAATTATAAATTATGCCCTTATAAATTAAATTTTTTTAGTGTTGTTGAAAATTTAATTTATATATTAAATAAAATTATTTTTTATTGTCGTTAATTTAAAATTATATATTAAATAAAAAATATAAATTATAGATTATAAATTTAATTTAATTGAAAATAATAAATTAAAAATTATGGCCTTATAAATTAAATTTTTTTAGTGTTGTTAAATTATAAATTATAAATTATAGATTACAAATTTAAAATTTATAAATTACAAGGGTAAAATAGTCTTTTGAACATTTGTCCTTATGCAGTCCGTCTAACCAAACATTGGATTCACTAAAAATAATCCAATCCAGACATCTAATCCCATGACTAAACAAACATAGAATACAAATCCAATCCAACCAAATAGTCGAGAGACAATATATCCTGGGACTAACAGTCCGATAAATTATAATCCTCCCTTATCCAGTCCGTCTAAACAAACACACCCTAAAAATATTAAGGTCAGCTGGGCTGCCATCCGAAAGATAGCATGCTATAATCTTACAATGAGTTTGAAGCACACATTATGTGCGGACTGTATTTATTTTAAATGTGCTCACATCACTTTAAATTTTTTTTTATTTTTTTATTTTTAATTTACACCATAAATTGCAGTTTATGGACAGTATTATTATAATTATTATTATTTTTTTTTTTTTGGGCAAGGGGGAATGAGGTCCTTTTTGTCCCCAAATTCATCTTTCCCTATCCTAGAACACAAGTCTCGTTTGGGAAGTAAACGGATTAGTAAAAATGTCAAAAAGTTATTAAAAAAGCTAAAAAGTCAATAATCTATATCAAAAATTTAAAGATTCCTTTTCCCTCTACTTTTTGCACATCTTTTCGTAAAAAAATCAAAAAATAATCCCAAAAATATTAGTTTTTTTTACATTATATTTTAGCCAAAAAATCAAAAAGTTACTATAAAAACATGTTCTCAAACTTTACAGTTAATGGCTATAAGTATTTTGCAAGAAATGATAAAACGATTGGAGAATTTCAGATTAGGTATAACGTGAAAAAAAATTACAAATTAATAAATTTTATTAATATTAATAATTAGAATTATAAATTTTTTCACCATATGTAATAATTTTTTTAAATTTCAGATCAGGTATAATATGAAAAATAATTACAGGGTTCGTTTGGGAAGTGAGTTGGCTTTTTGGCTATTTTAGCCTAGAACTAAAAAGTTTCGTTTGGGAAAGACTTTTGACTTTTTTAGGTCTGTTTGGTAGGGCCTATAAGCTGCTTATTTCAGCTTTTAGCTTAATTTAAGTTAAAATATTGTATTTGGTGCAGCTTAAGTTAACCAGTTTATAGCTTAAATGAAACTATTTCTCAGCTTATCTCAAAAGCTGGTCAGGGAGTACTTAAATTTTTTACTTAAGCACGCAGTTGGTGTAGGGGCTAAAATTACTTAAATGCCCTCGTCAATACCCAAATATTAATATTAATTAAAAAAGAAAAAATTGTATATTTTTGAAGAAAAAGAAAAAAATCAATATTAATTAAAAAATAAATATTAATTGGTATTAATTATTAATAAATTCATATTGTATATTTTTATATTAATTAAAAAATAAAAAAATTTGTATATTTTTGAAGAAAAAGAAAAAGGGGGATGCACTAATAAATCCCAAATTAATAACTTATGCACTGTTTGGTCCTAAAAGTTTTCTTATAGACTGAAAGGTCTCATTACAATGTTAATAACATCAGATACAATGTTAATAACATCAGAGTCATGTTACAAACATTAGATTTCAAACATCTAATGTTCATCAAATTTCAATAATGTTTGAAAATATAGGATAAAAAACATCTAATGTTCATCAGATTTCAATAAATTTTGAAATTATAGAATGAAACATCAGATCATTTACATCATTTACATCATGCTGATGTAAAAATGGGACTAAATAGAGCATAAGAAAACTTTTAGGACTAAATGGTTTAACGTTTCAAAAACTAGGACTTATGGGTAAATTTTCCAAAGAAGAAATCAATATTAATTAAAAAATCAATATTAATTGGTATTAATTATTAATAAATTAATATTGTATACTTTTGTAATGAATTAATTATTAATTGATACTAATTAATAACAATTGTTGATTATTAATATTAATTAAGACTAAATAAGTGCACTTTTTGACTTTTTTGGCTAAAAAATTGAGAAAGAAAATATGATTGTTTGGGTTAACTTTTTGACTTTTTATGAAAAAATGTGTTTTAAAAAATTGTATAAATTAGTGTGTAGGGGAAAATTGGGATTGGGAGTTGTGCAGCCGTATTTTTTGACTTTTGATAAATAGTGATAACTTTTTAAATTTTTGAATAACTTTTTGACTTTTTTGCTTTTTGGCCACATGCCAAACTTGGCCTAATTAAGCCATTAATTGATACTAATTAATTTATAATAGAAAAAAAATTGTGGCAATAATACTTCCATTATATTTTTAGTAAATGTATCAATTTTTATATTAATTGATACTAATTAATATTAATTATATTAACTTTTATTAATGAAATAATTTTTTTAAAATTAAAACTGAAAAAAATGACAAAATAATCATTTTTATATCATATAAGGGTAGAAAAGACAATTACACAGTAAAAAGTTATTTTACAATTTATTAACCAAACACTACTCTGCTGTTTAAATCCATAATCTCACAGCTGCACCAAACAAGTCAACAGCTTATGTTCACAGCTATAAGCCATAATCTATTAAGTTATAATCTATAATCACTTTTTTACAGCTCTACCAAACGGGACTTTTGTGAGAGAAAGAATGTAATGATTATGAATTGAATGTGATGTTTTATTTTATTGGGCTAAAAAGCCTATTTTATTTTTTTTGACTAAAATAGTCAAAAAAAAGTCCCAAACTTGACTTTCCAAACGAAGCCACAAATTAATAATAAATTTTATTAATATTAATAATTAAAATTATAAACTTCTTTACCATATGTAATAATTTTTCCATTAAGGGGTAATTTCCCCCAAAAATATTTGAAAGAAGAATATCCTTCGCCAAGCAAGGGTACATAAAGCTTTGGATAAGAATGTAGGAGGCGGAATTTATAGAATTTTCTTGACAACACAGCAAGGTCATGAAGAAGATTTATAACATCATTATTCCGCATGAAGCTGGCAAAAATAAATAAGAAAATGAGTGGGAGCACTAATTAGTGTTACCACTAATGATGTGGCAGTGGGTGGAACCCACGGCCACAATGTTTTTGTGTCTTGTTTTTGTTTTTGTTTTTTTTTTTAAAAAGTAGATGCCAACTCATTAGTAGTGCTTTAGAGCACCACTTTTAGTGGGATGTAACATTGCTGAAATAAATACACACAAACAAAACACACACAATAGTGTGAAAAAGATACGAACATCAAATCAAAAAGAGGAAAGTTAGGGATCATGAATATTTTTTCATGAAAATAATCAAGAAAGAGTTATGATCATTGGATTATCTTGATTAGTGTGTGGTGTTTTATTTTAAGTGTAATCCAAAGGTCACAAAGTTTTTATAATTATTTTTATGACAAATTTTTCATGATACCTACCATTGCTGAATCAAAAATATGCACTAACAAATGACGATGATTGCCTCAAGGACGTACAAAAGTCTAATGAACTTCGAGACCACTAGCAAACAGAGAAGCAAAAGCTTCAGTCTCGTGTTTCTTCAAAACTATCCCAATCTCAAGCCCACCATTACCATCTCTACAATCTGAAAGAGAGAAAGCTCCACTTTTATCAATTGATGTCAACTCCACCTTTCTCGGTCTCCCCCACCCAAAATCAGTGTTGTACAACTCAAAGCGAGGTGAGCCTCCGATGGTAAATAATCTATTCCTGTCTATAGAAAGCATTTTAGACAATTGAACCTCTTGTACAGCTCCATCTTTCAAACCTTCTATAGCTTCACATATTGCTTTAACTGCCGTGGCCACTCCATCTTCTCCTATTAAGTCATCTGAATCTGCATCCACGAGACGGCCTGTAACGCAGTTCCCAAAATAAGTTGAAGGGATAGGGGGTTCCAAGCGAGCCCTGCAATCCACACTGAATCCGAGATGAACTTTCCCTGTGCTTATTTTTTTGGCTTTAACTAGGCAAACCCATACATAGGCACTTGTTATTGTAAAGCTTGATACATGAATTGCTGGCTCTTGTTTTTGCTTTTCTTGCCATTGTGTTTTGACCCTCTTCTTGATAGTCTCTATGTTTGCTCGTGTCAGTTGGAATGTGCCAAGCATTATATCAGTTGGAGGTTTCAAGTCCCATATCAAGAGGCTTTTGTTGTTGGGTCCATTAAGGTTCAACAAGAAGTTCACGTAAGTTCTCTCATGATCACCTGGGTCTTTAATCAAAGACCTGTCATAGAATGGAGTTTCTTCCGGTGTTAAAGTTGAGTCTTCGCCGCGCCTACAAATGGAAGCCCATGAATGCAAAAACAGAGCTACAGCTTTCCCGTCAAGTGCTGCATGTGTATGGCGTAACTGATTGAAAACCCTTTGTTTGGGAACAAAGTAATTTGCAATGTCATCAACGGTGCTCGTGTGTCAGAAGATAGGAATTGGGGTAAAAAATGATGGATTTCTTTAACTTCGCGAAAGCTGTTGCTTGAAAGATGGTAGAAATCAGCTTCAGACTCGGCTATGGTAAGAGAAACTGCATCATCACCTTCAACATATTGGATGATTGGTTTATAGGAATCTGGGGGCCATGTCAGATTTCCGGCGAGCACAAGGTAGTGTTGGAGTGTGAGGGACAAGGAATGCTTCAATTTGGGAAGAACAGTGTCCAAAAAAGTAGTAGTTGAATGGGAGGTTTCGAAGAAGAATATGCGCTGAACGGGAGGGAATCTCACCCAAAAAGGTCGAAGAATATAAGAGGAAGAGAGGTTGGGACGGCGGAGTCAGGCGAGCTAGGCGGTGGAGCCACCCTGCATACCTCAAGCACCTTCACTGGATTTGGTGTTGCTTCCATGAGAATTAAAGCAGAGAGCAAGGAAAGATAGGGAATGAGTGGTGTTTGTTGAAACTTTCAATAGTAGATTGATTATATGTAGTGTTGTGATTTTATTATACTGTTGTTTGTTTGTGACTTCATCAATTACGATTCTCCCCATGTTATGTTCTTTATCAACTTTTATTCATGATTCATTGTTTCTATGTGCATTGGTTTGCAAAGAATTATATCTCGGCCAGCCGGATTGTATATAAAATTATTTGTTAGGCGTGGAAAGACGTGACTGATATTCAAATCAGAAATTCTATGGGCAGATTTGAATATTATTTGGTAGAGTTTTAAAATTATAATTTGATAATAAAATTATAATTTGAGTGTGAGTTTTGAAATTATGATTTGAGTGTAAAAATTTGTTTGGTTATGAGTTTTGGAAAGAGGTTTGAATTGAGTTTGAAATTTTTGATGTGGCATATGATATTTGATTTAAAAACTTACAACTTATAACTAAACGCATAATTTAAAATTCTATTCAAAATTCATAAATTTTTTTTAAAAATTCTGAAAATATTTTTTATTTAAAATATAAAAAATAACAGGTGCCAATTTTGCCACAAAAAAAAAAAAAAAAAACACTATTCCGGTCCACCAGCCGAAAATTCGAGGGGGGCAACAGGGTATGCTAATTTCAAAATTCAAAACTCCGCCTAAAACGAGTTTGCAAAAGTGGGTGTGGAATTAATTTTTCAAATTTGTATCCAAACACCACCCTCAAATGTGAGTGTAGAATCATGATTAGAACTCCATACCAAATACAACCTGGTTTCTCCCTCAAAATATACTTTTAGTTGGTTGAATTTTTTTTTTTAAAAATTCAATTATTTTTTTTCTCTATTTAGACATTAATCAATCACTTTTGTCTCTCTTTTCTCTTTCTCAATCAATTTTTTTCTCCCATTCATCTATTCAACTAAAAAAAAAAATCAATTTGTCCCAAACTCCAAAACTCTTTTCGAAATATATAACCAAATAAGTTTTCAAATTTTCTAAACTTTTTTTAAAAAATTATTTTTAAAATAATATCTGAAAATATAAATCAAATAAGGCCTATGAATCCACAAACTTAGATAAGAAATTGAACCAAAAAATTAGTGTTTAACTGAGATCTATTATACATGAAATTAATCTCAATACTCCAATATGTTTTGGATATATTTTCTAGGTTGGTTTTATGTGCACCCTACTTCTACTCTATTTAAATAAATTTAGACGGAACTACCTAATATTGTTTGCTTGATACTCTCAATTAGTGCTAGTTGAAAAATTTTGATCCTACTTAAATTAAGTTATTGAGAGCTAAGAAATGATGTGCTTACCTTAGCTGTCCAATCGATATCTGAATAGAAAATTACAATTAAATATTAAAATATAAGTCCTAAATATTTTTAATTCCAATCTAATGGTTTGTCCCGTCAATTAAACAAGCTCACTTAAGCGTGGTCTCACATGCGACTCTGATGACAAAGATGCATTTATAATTTTGTGACAATGTCACTTCATAGATCAGTTTAATTAGAGATCTAAGTCATTCTAGAGCGACATCATTTATAAAATAATTATAATTTTATACATTAATATTATAGGGTCTATCAAAAATATTTGTTTTTCATTATTTTTAATTTACTAAATATAGGTTTCGTGATATTTGCAGAAATATTTTTAATTTTTTTATAATCTAAATTTTTGTTCAATTGATCCTATCATCATCCATACTTTCCGTATCACAACATGGTGTGTTTTTTTCCTCTTAATTTTGTGAACTTATTCGAATGTGTCATTTATTTAAAATTCTTTTAATGCTAATTTCAATGCTTGAAAACTCCAAACTTTTATTTTTTATTATTTTTACTAATTTGCCAAATTTTCATGAATTTCAACCCATTGTTACGAAATTAGATGAATTTTCAACCGAACAAAATTAAAATGAAAAAGTATTGGTCATATTTCTAAATTTATTTTGAAAAATAAAAACTAGCTTGATAAAAATAAATATCAAAAATATATTTTAAATTTTTTTAAAATTATTTGTCTTTTAAAAAGGTAAAATTATATAAAAAAATAATAAGTATTTTTTTATTATTTTTATTTTTTATGAAATTAATTTTTTATTTTTTAGAAAAAAAATTATGAAACAAGTTTGATCAAACATGACTTATCTCATAAGTTTTGAATTTTATTTTGGAGACTCCGTCCACAAATTCAAACTTGAAGTTTGTTTGGTCAAAAATTCAGGCACTAAAACATCATGTCCATAAGAACAAGATTTCATAAAATGCCCAAAATACTCGTACTATCTCTCCATCCATTTGTTTCTCTCTCTATCTCTCTATCTTGCGCGCGGTAGGGTTTGTCAGTCGGCTCTCCTTTTTAACAGCACCACCACGACAGCTGTTCGCTGCCACTATCTCCTCTACTCACTGACGACGACATTGCACGCCGATTGACCACCACTTATCTACCGTCTCTCTCTCTCTCTCCTCTAAACGCCCACCGCAACACCTTTCTTTTCAAACACACCCACTGCCTTCAATAGCACCACTACGGTGATTGTTCACTCGTCACTGTCTTCTCCTCTCATCGACGTCGTCACCGATTGACCACCACACCTCCTCCGCTCTCTCTCTCTCTCTCTCTCTCCTAACCACCCATCGCAACACCCCTCTCTAATCTCCCCCACCGCTTCAGATTTAGTCTTTATCACAGTTCTCGACTGTGGGTCCCTCCCTCAACATTAACGTCGTCTCTTCTTCTCTGAGAAGTTTGTGGAGGCGCAACGGCTAAAGAGAGGGACTTGGAACACTATCACGTCGTCAATCTCTCTCTCTCTCTCTTTCCCTTTTTGTTTTTTTGATTATTGTTGTTCTTGTGGATTTGGTGAACAGGCACCTATTTTTTTTTTTAATTGTTGATTATTATTATTATTGTTGTTGTTGTTATTGTTGTTGTCAATAATGATGAAACAAATTACAATAGATAAGGGATTTCTACTGTTAAATTTAAACAGATAAGGGACCTCCTATGGCTCTGATCTGTTCAAAATGGCTCTGTTATTTCAATTGATAGTTTTTTAACAGATAAAATGCTCTGATCTGCTCAACATATGTGTTGAAACAAGAAAAATATGCTTGATAGAAAAAAGAATAAATTGAACAGATAAGAAAAAGAATAAATTGTTTTGAACAGACAGGAATTTCAAAACATAAAAATAATTTGAACAAATAAGGAAAAAATTGAACAGATAGTTTAAAAAATTAAACAGATAAAAAAATAATTTGACTAGATAATTAAAAATTTTGAATAGATAGTCAAAAAAATAAACAACCAAAAAAAAAATCAACAGATAAATTAAGGGATAAAATTAAAAATAAAATATCCTCATAAATAGTAAAAATGACTTTTCATCAAACTATTTCACAATTGGTGAATCTTTCACTAATAAAAAATATTTCCTGGGCCTAATGTCTTAGACACCTTTCAAATTAAATATATCATCAATTTTTTCTTTTATTTTTTAATAATTTCGTTGAATATTTCAACTTTTTTACTCATTTATTTCTATTCAAAATATTATTTTATTCAACACAGATTAATCGGTTTGAATTGCTGACCCAAAAAGGATTTGACTTCTTCGGTCAAGGGAGAGTTGCCGTATTTCACGAGTCCAGATCCTCTCCAGCCAGTGTCTCCAACCTTTCCTCTGGGTGACGGTCCAGATTGGGCCACGTCACCCCACTCAAAATAAACGGCTCAGATCAACTTAAAAAAAAAAAAAAAAGAGAGACAAATTTCCTCTCTCTCCCCCAATCTTCCATGAATGCTCTGCTTTGGATCTTCTTCCCTTCTCCATCTCTCTTTTCTTAATTTTACATTTGATACATACATACATATATACTACCTTCTTCCTTTTTCCAAACCCTTCGGCCACTATCACGCACCATCGCGACCGCTAGCACCTGTCATCTCCCCCACAACCACCCCCACCCCCACCCCCACCTCTACCAACTTCGGCTTGAATTTAAGAATTTGGATGATTTATGTGGCTTGAATTTAAGAAAAAAATGAAAAAATCAAAAAAAAAAATTGTGGCTTGAATTTCAGAGAGAAAGAGTGGGTTTGCTTTAAATTTGTGGCTTGAATTTTAGAGAGAGAAAGTGGGTTTGCTTCAGATTTTGATGATTTTAACATTTGTGGCTTCATGATTTTTTGGGTGTTCTTCTAAATCTCTGACACTTTGATGGTAAATTTGCAGATTCTATCAATGGCGGTGGGCTCCCGGAGGTGGAAAAAAATTTGCAGAGAAGGAAATTATGAGTTGGGTTTTTTTAACCAGATCTCAAAGTTTGTAAACTCTGAGATTCTTTTCTTCTTTATGAAAGTGGAGATATGACACCTTATTGATAATATTTATTTTCTTGGCAAAAAGATTGCTACTTGTTCATTTTCTTGGCAAAAAGATTGTTACTTGCTGCTGCTCCACCGTGTATATTTTTTGTTTGTTATATGCAGATTCCAGATTTTCTTTTTATACTATATATCTTATGGTAGCTGCCTAGCCATCCTTTCCAAACGTTCATAATTTTGGATTTTATTTTTTATTTTCATTTTTTGTGCTTTCGGAAAAAAAACAGAGATGGAGAAGGGAAGAAGATCCAAAGCAGAGCATTCATGGAAGATTGGGGGAGAGAGGGAGAGAGAGGAAATTTGTCTGTGTTTTTTATTTTTTATTTTAAGTTGATCTGAGTCGTCTATTTTGAGTGGGGTGACGTGGCCCAATCTAGGCCGTCACCCGGAGGTAAGGCTGGAGACACTGGCTGGAGAGGATCCGGACTCGTATTTCACATGCTTTGGCAAATGATTACTTCTAGACGGGTTGAATTTTGGTAAAATGTGGAAATTTTTTATATTTTTTTAACATTGTGTTTGAATAATAATTTAGATAAAAATTTAAAAATGAAAAAGAAAAAGATGGGTTCTAAAAAACTTGATGAGTCCGTGAGATTTATTAGTGGTTCATTTTTTAATAATTAGAATCGTTTATTTTGTAAGGTGTTTGAAGTCAATCCGATAAAAAAAAATTAAACAATTTTAAAAAAGATATATTTATCATTATTTTTTTAAAAATAAATGTGATAAAATAAAAATTTTACGATCTGAATAGCTAATGAGCCTACAATCAGAAGAGGATTATTAGCGCATTTTGTTGATTTTCCTTTAGTGATATTTATTTTTTTTTTTTTTATTTTTAAAATTTTTTTACACTTTTATATTATATTCAATTAGATGAACTAAAATAATTAAAAATTAATTTTTTTAAAAATTTCATAAAAACAAAAAAGGGCAAAATTTACTTTACCCTCTCGTGGTTTCGCCTCAAAGCACTTTACCTCCTATGATTCAAATATAAGAAGATAACTCCCTCATAATTTTGGACTAAAGTGTTATAGTTAGTTTTTTTATTAAAGATAATGGAAGGTGTGCCATATTCTCTCAAATTGAGAGTAGACAATGCAAAAGTGTTAAGTCAGAGTAAAAATTGAATTAAATGCCAATAATAGCCACATATTGATCTTATTCTCCAAATTAATCTTGACCAAACCCTAACACTAATTGTCATCTTTTATTAAAAATTTAATTTAATTTAAAATGTTATTAAATGAGAAATTGGGTTAAAAATTAAGTAGTAGATTAAGGTAATTTTATAGTAATAAATTAGACTATTTAGGTTAATTTACGGTTTAATATATATATATATATATATATGTATGTATGTATATGTAAATGTTTGATTTAAAATTTTATTAAATAAAAATTGGGTTAAAAATTAAAAATTAGATTAAGATAATTTTGTGATAATAAATTAAGATATTTAGGTTAATTTACGATTTAATTTGTCAAATATATATATTTATATATTTAATTTAAAATCTTATTAAATAAGAAATTAGGTTAAAAATTAAAAATTAGAATAGGGTAATTTTATGGTGATAAATTAGGGTGTTTAATTTACTATAATCTTATTTGTTGAATATTTGGTTAAGATAAAATATATATGTATATATATATATGGATATTAGAGAAAGGGAGAGAGAATATACCATAGCGGTATTTAGGTAATTTTGCCATTATTTTTAACTAGTTTTGCATTCTAGTCCAAAATTATTAAAGGTTTCTTTGTTTATATTTAAAAGTGTTCCGAGACAAAATGCGAATTTTGTCCATCAAAAAAAATAAAGAGTCCAAAAAATAGTTTTTTTTTTTGCATTTTTTTGTTATTTTTTTTAAAATTTTTTTTTTTTACACTAAATGGATTAGAAAAGTACAATTTTTAACACAATTTTTTTTTTAAATTTTTAAAAAGGATAAAAATATGATTATTTTTTTATTATTATTATTGCCAAACCACGCCTCAGTTTGGTAGATGATCAAAGCAAGTGCTGGAATTCTCCAAAGGCAACATATTCTACGAATCTAGATGGGTTGAATTTTTCGTTCAAAAAAGATGGGTTGAATTTTGGAACTTATCTGTAATCCAAATGCACCATTCACCCTTTCTATTTTTAATATAAAAAAATCTCATTTTGATGTGAAAAGCTTTGACCATCTCATATTGTATATATGTCAAATCTTCATACAAAAAATCAGAATAAGAGAAATAAGTATAATGTTGATGAGCGCAATATCATTATTTGATATCAAACAGATACATAAACACAAATAAAACACACACCAATGAAAAACATACTTGCATCAAACATACAAGGAGGTGCCAATGGGTTTTACGGACTCAATGAGTTTCAAGACCACTAACAAAAAGAGAAGCAAAAGCTTCAATTTCATGTTTCTTCAACACTATCCCAATCTGAAGCCCACCATTACCATCTCTGGAATCTGCAAGAGAGAAAGCTCCACTTTTATCAATTGATGTCACCTCCACCTTTCTCGGTCTCCCCCACCCAAAATCAATGTTGTACATCTCAAGTCGAGGTGAGCCTGCAATGGAAAATAATGCCTCCTTTTGTAAAGAAAACATTGTAGTTATGCAGTCTTTTGCCCCTTTTAGAACTCCATCATTCAAACCTTGTATGGCTTCTCCAATCGCCGTGGCCGCCATGGCCACCCCATCTTCTCCAATTAAGTCGTTCGAATCTGCTTCGACAAAACATCCTGCAATGCAGTTCCCAAAGTAAGTTGAAGGGAGAGGGGGTTCCAAGCGAGCCCTACAATCGACACCGATGATAAGACGAACTTTCTGGCTCCTCATTTTCAAGGTTTTAACTAAGCAAACCCATGTGTAGGCAGTTGTTATTGTAAAAGTTGACAGAGGAATGGCTAGTTTATGATTATTCTTCCCTTGCCATTGGGCTTGCACACGCTTCTTGATATTCTCAATATTTGCCTTTGTCAATCTAAAAGTGCCGAGAAACACATCGGGTGGAGCTTTCAAGTCCAATATCATGAGGCTTTTGTTGTTGTTGCCATTTTGTTGCAACCATCCGTTTAAGAAAGCTGTTTCAAGATCATCTGGGTCATCGACAATGGTGCGGTCATAAAATGGAGTTAGTTCGGGCGTTAAAGTTGAGACTTGGCCGCGGAGGCAAATAGAGGCCCATGAATGCAAAAACAGAGATATAGTTTTCCCATCCAATACCGCGTGGTGTGTGGCGTAACCGATAGAAAACCCGGTGTTTGGAAACAGAGTGACTTGCAATGCCATCACGGGTACTTGTGTGTGAGAGGCCACCAGCTGGGGTAAATAATGATGAAATTCTTTGGCTTCTCGAAAGCTATCGCCGGACAGATGGTAGAAGGATTCAGCTTCAGACTCGGCTATGGTGAGTGAAATTGCATCATGACCTTCCACGTATTGGATGATTGGTTTATCGGAATCTGGGGACCACGTCAGATTGCCGGCGAGAGGAAGGTAGTGGTGGAGCGTGAGAGAGAGGGAGTGTTTGAGTTTAGGAAGGACAATCTCTGAGAATGTAGTGGTTGAATGAGAGGTTTCGTAGAAGAAAATTCGTTGAACGGGAGGGAATCTCAACCATAACACGTCGAAGAAAGTAAGAGGAAGAGAGGTCGGGGCGGCTGAGTCCGGTGAGCTAGGCGTTGGAGCCACTCTGCAAACCTCAAGCACCTTCACTGGATTGGGTGCTGCCATGAGAGAGAACACAACAGGCCAAGGAAGGAAAAAAGAGGCAGTGGAGTGGGTGCCTGAGTGGTGTGTGACGGATTGATTATTATTGGATGGTTTGGGAAGTTGTTAAAAGGTGCATTTTTTATTTTTGATTTTTGATTTTTTTATCTTTTTATGAATGAAAAATATGAAAAAGTAATGGAACTTAAAATAAATTAAAAATTAAAAAGTTAATTTTTAATTATAGAAGTATATTTTGAGATGATTTGAGATGTTTTAAATAAATATATTTTTTTATTTTAAAAAAAAAATACGTGAAAAAATAAATAAAATGTTAATTGATATGACTTTTAAAAAAATAAAAAAATATAAAATATAACAATCGCGATTGGTAGCTCGAGATTTTTGGCTCGAAAAAGTGAGAGAGAAGGAGGAGGAGGAGGGAGAGGTTGGAGGAGGGGCGGAGGAGGAGGAGGAGGAGGGACTGGAGGGGACCAACATATCGGGGTGGAGGCGGAGGAGGGGCGGGGGCGAGGGCTGCGAGGCAGAGGCTGCGACGACGATCGGCGGATGCGGGGTTGCGACGATCGGGCAGAGGCGACGGCGGAGGGCTGCGACGGCGGGCGGAGGGCTGCGACGGATGACCTGCCTCCTCTCTCTCTTTCTCTCTCTCCCTCTCTCTCTCCTCTCCATCTGTTTCAGACCAGCGTGACGAAGAAGAAGAAGAAAAAAAAAAATGCCCAAAACGACGTCGTTTTGGGCATTTGGGCCAATTTCGAGTCACTGTTTCGAGCTACGAAGCTTTTTCCAAAATATAAACTTGCTTTGGGATGTCAAGCCACCCCAAGCTCAACAGCAGCAACCAATTTTGACTGTCCCTGTTTTCTACCACCACTCATATTTTGACTGTCTCTGTTCTCTCTAACACCACTCATTTTGATTATTAGATAGATGTGTTTTGATAAGTGAGTTGGCTTTTTAATTTTTTGATTTTTTTAGTAATTTTAAGATTGGTTTGACATAGTTTAGAAAAGATAAAAAATCAAAAAGTTATTAAAAAAAAGTTAAAAACTTATTACTATTTATAAAAAAAATATAAAAAAATAAATCAATTTGCCTCCGTTTGGGAAGTAGGTTGGCTTTTTGGCTTTTTGGCTTTTTTGACTATTTGAGCCTGGACTCAAAAGCTTGGTTTGGGAAGGACTTTTTGGCTTTTTTGACTTTTTTTGTGAGAGAAGAGTGTAATGATTATGGGTTGGATGTGATGTTTTGTCTGTTGTGACTCAAATAGCCTATTCTGTCTTTTGTGGCTCAAAGAGCCAAAAGAGCCCAAATGAGCCCTTCCCAAACGACACCTTTGACGTGATGGTACAATCTGAACCAAATTGTACAAATTACCTAATCAGCTGCACAAAAAATTTACAAAAAAACGGAGTTGTTCGGCCTGTGGAGGTCCACCACGGGTCTCATTTTAATAATCGAAACCGTTCAATATGTAGAACTCGTCGACTACTATTTATAAAAAATCACGTTGATCGGATATCGATAGCTATGTGATCAAATTAGATTTTTTTAGAAGTTTATTTTTAATCGTCCATTTTTTATATAAAATTGATTTGATCACATAGCTATTTATATCCGATCAAAGTAATTTTTTACAAACATATAATACTTGACGAGTTCTACATATTGAACGATTCGAATTATTGAAATGAGGCTCATGGTAAACCCCTCCAGTCCCATGAATGACTAGAAAAAAGCTTCATCCTATACATATAAATCTGAATCATGACTGCCCCACCACAAAATTCAAAGCATTCTGCACCACTTCCTTCAATAGTCACTTTCACTATGCATAGGACATAGGGTTAAAATGATAATTTTACTATTTTACACAATATTTTAATATATATTTTTTTATAAAAAATTAAAAAATTATTTTAAATAACCATTTTTTTTTAATTTTTTAATCTAAAAAGTAAAAAAGATATATTTATTTAAGATATTCCAAACCATCCCTTAGTCTGGAGTTAAAAAACTTAATTTCAGAAGGATTTTTAATTTTTTGATTTTTTAAAATTTTTTATAAAAAAATATATAATAATTATAAATTAGATATAATCTTTTATTTTATTGATATTAAAAAAATTATTTATTTATTTATTTATTTTGACTATTCAAACCCAAACCCACTCAACAATTGCATAATAACACTGCCGTCTACATCTTATCTTCCTCAACTCTTTTTTTTTTTTTTTTTTAAAACAATAGTCTTGTACGCCAGTTTGTCTACCACCACTCATTTGCTGATATGTGTCAATTAATAGCACCCAATTTTGACTCCGTCAAATACTTCCAAAATTGAGGATCGGGCGGGTCTACCAAAATTTTATTATTTTTCATTAAAAATAACACTAGATATCGGGCGGGTCGGGCCTCGAGCCGAGCTTTTGAGTGAGCTTTGAGCGGGCCAAGTGGGCCGGGCCGGGTTTCAAAACGATGGCCCAAGGTCTCAGGCTAGACTTGGGCTCGGGCCTTAACGGACCGGGCCCACCTCGGACCGTGGGCGGGCTTCGGGCCGCCCGCGGGTCATGGGCCAAAATTACACTCCTAAATAAAAGGGATTTATAGTGAGGGTTTAATAATAAAAAAATTATTAATGAGGAGATTAATAGTAAAGGGATTAAATAAAATTATATTTGTTTTAATAATAATTATTAGTATAAGAATTATTAAATTATTTTTATATAAAATAATAAAACAAATAAAAAAATACAAAAAATTAAATATTAATGTTCAAAAAAAATTCTCAATATGTTAAAAAAAAAAAAAAAAATTAATCCCCTCATTATTTTTCTAATACCACCTCCACTTTCTCCATCTCAATCTCCCTTCTAACCTCCATCTTAATCCTCTCCTCCATCATAATCCCTTTCCCAACTCTACAAATAAACACAACACTAAATAGCCCCACCTCAATCCTAATCCCATTCCATCCTTTACACCCCAAAACAAACGAGGCTTTAGAAAATTCTTTGTTTTTTTTTTGTTCTTGTTTTTGTTTTTTGTTTTTTTAGTTAACTTTGAACATTAATTAAAATAGGAATCAAACGTTATTTTTAACGTTTTTCATTGAATTTATGTTTAAAGCAACGTAGTGAATAAAACCGTATATTTGGTTACTCAAAACCATTTCCGGACGAATCAAAATTCAACGCGCGTTTTCGGGTTCGTAGAAGGGTTTTAGGTAGGTTTCCTACACATTTGTGAAATGTGCTTGTCCTACATTGGAAAGGCTTAAGGTTTTGAATGGGTTTATATACCTTAGCTTGGGATACTTGGGATAGGCGCTAAGGAGTACCCAAGTTTGTGGAAGGGTGAGGATATGGATAAAGCGGGCTGTACTTATTAGACCCAAAACAAAAACTATACGCGCACGCCGTCGCCGTTTGGGCAACCCAATACTTATCTTTTTGGGCCAAAAACTTTTGTAATTTATTTATTTATTTATAATTTAGGTTTCAAAATTCAAAATAAATTGATCCAAGTTTTTTCCTTTACCGAAATAGATCCCTAACAAGTTCAAACCAACCTGTTCAAAGGGTTCAAAACAGGTTCATACCTGTTGAATTCAAACTGAGTCTGTCCAAACTGTTATTGAATCTGTCCGAACAGTTGCCTATCTATTGGCACTTGTTCAAACAGCCACCATTCCTCTTATAAAATGCCAGCCTTCCAGCAATTCAGAGATCAATTTTTTCTCTCAGAATTTCGTCTTTCTCCTTCTGTTCTTCACTGTGTTTCTGCATCTGTTCTGCATTTAATTTTTAGGAAGAAAGAGAAAGAGTCACAACAAAGTTTTGGTTTGCCAGACTTGATTTTGTAGTGCTGCAAATTCAAGCGTTAGTCGTTGCATCTTGGGAAGTAGACGCCGATTAAAACTCGAAGTACCGAAGCGATGGCGAAATTTACTTTAAGGAGATTGTGTCTAACATAAGTCTCAATTTTAATTTCTGTAAGCATTTAAGTCGAAATGTAATTTATATAATTATTTCTGAATTATTTTATTTATTTATTTAATGTATACGTTTAATTTGCACACACACACCACTGTGGGTATAACAATCTTAAAGTAGATTTATGATTTTTATTTATTTCTGTGTTAGATAGACGAATATTTTGTTTTG
>JAPPVO010000002.1:18827300-18927499 GCA_030407325.1 Camellia japonica | reverse complement strand
GAGCGCAATACTCTTATAGCCGCAGAGGTCGACAAACTCCTAGAGGCCCAATTCATCCAAAATGTAGATTATCCTAAGTGGCTGTCCAATGTGGTTCTAGTCCGTAAGAACAATGGCAAGTGGCGACTGTGCGTTGATTACTCTGACCTGAACCGAGCTTGCCCCAAGGATAGCTATCCACTCCCCCGCATAGATCTGCTGGTCGACGCCACGGCCGGTCACCAAATGCTTAGCTTCATGGATGCTTTCTCTGGGTACAACCAAATCATGATGCACTCATCCGATCGGGAACACACATCCTTCATTACCGACCAAGGTACCTACCACTACTGTGTAATGCCGTTCGGACTGAAGAATGCTGGGGCCACCTATCAACGGTTAGTCAATGCTGTTTTCCACCATCAGATCGGTCGGAACATGGAAGTGTATGTGGACGACATGCTAGTCAAGAGCAAACTCTCCACTGACCATCTGACCGACCTACGAGAGACCTTTGCCACCCTTTGCAAGTATCAGATGAAGCTCAACCCCGAGAAGTGCGCCTTTGGCGTAGGATCTGGAAAGTTCTTGGGTTTTATGGTCAGTCAGCGCGGCATCGAAGCCAACCCTGAAAAGATCAAGGCCTTGATTGAGATGCAGTCACCCAAAACTGTCAAAGAAGTTCAAAGACTCACTGGCAGAGTGGCGGCCCTCAACCGCTTCATTTCCCGCGCAACAGATAAGTGCCTACCTTTCTTCAAAGTCCTTCGATAGACTTTTGAATGGACAACTGAATCCGAAGAGGCTTTTTAGCAGTTAAAGCAATGCATGGCCAATCCCCCCCTCCTTTCACAGGCAATCATGGGCGAGCCCCTCTTCCTCTATTTAGCAGTATCGAACACCGCCGTCAGTGCAGCTATTATCAGGGAAGACGACTCAGTCCAACGGCCGGTCTACTACATCAGTCGAGCTCTCAGGAGAGCGGAGCAGAATTACCCATTGCTAGAAAAGTTGTCCCTGGCCTTGGTCATCGCCTCCAGACGACTTCGTCCTTACTTCCAGGCTCATTCCATAGTGGTCATCACCGACCAACCCCTGAAGAAGGTTATGCAGCAACCAGAGCTTTCTGGCCGACTTATGCAGTGGTCAGTGGAACTCAGCCGGTTTGACATCTCCTATCGTCCTCGCACAGCAATCAAGGGACAGGCCATAGCCGACTTCATCCTGGAATTCACCAACCCTACCCCAACCACTACTTCTCCAACCCCACCGACCCCTGCTGACCCAGAAGGCCCCCATTCTTAGACTCTCAACGTCGACGGGTCATCCCGGAGGGAAGGTAGTGGGGCTGGCCTCATCCTCACCTCTCCGGAGGGTGGTTATTTCAAATGTGCTCTCCGTCTCTTGTTTGAGGCCAGCAACAATGAGGCCGAATATGAAGCATTGATAGCAGGATTCCGCCTGGCCAAGGATATTGGTGTCAGCCACATCCGAGTGTTCAGTGACTCACAGCTCGTCGTCGGTCATATTACAGGGGAATTCGATGCCAAGGATGGCACAATGCGGGACTACAGGGACATGGCGCTCCCTCTTGTTCGCCTCTTCAATACTTTCCAGATCAAGCACATACCTCGGGCGGAAAACTCCAAAGTTGATGAGATGGCTCAGTTGGCCTCTGCAGATCAGTCCGACCTTAGCCATGGAGTCCGCCTCGAATACCTAACTCACCCGGCTATCTCACCCGACCTGCACGAGGTGCAGTTCCTCCAAAATGAACCCATCCCCTGGGCATCCGACATCACCCTATTTTTGACAACAGGAGAACTCCCAAATGACCAACAGCAGGCCGCCAAGGTCAGGGCTCGGTCGTCTAACTACGTTCTGGTCAATGGCGTCTTGTACAAACGTGGTTTTTCACGACCATAATTGCGATGCCTCAACTCAACCCAAGCAACCTATGTAATGCAAGAAATCCATGAGGGAATTTGTGGCAATCATTCGGGCGGCAGGTCTTTGGCCCACAAAGTACTTCGTACTGGTTATTTCTGGCCGACTCTCAATCAAGATGCCACTGATTTTGTCCTCAAATGCGATAAGTGTCAGCGCTTTGCCAACATCCCCTATGGTCCTCCCACTGAACTGATTACGCTCTGCAGCCCGTACCCGTTCGCCAAATGGGGGATCGACCTAATTGGTCCACTTCCCACTGGCCGAGGCCAGACCAAGTTTGTGGTTGTTGCCATTGATTACTTCACTAAGTGGGTCGAGGCAGAACCCCTTGCCACCATCACCGAACGGAACACAACCAAGTTCATCTGGCAGTCAATCGTTTACAGATTTGGCATCCCTCAGGCCATCGTGTCAGACAACGGCAAACAATTCGACAACGCCAGATATAGAAAGTTCTGTGCAGACCTCCAGATCCAACCATGTTTCTCCTCCCCCGGTCATCCCCAAGCCAACGGCCAAGTTGAGGTCACCAATCGTTCTCTTCTGAAGATCATCAAGGCTAAGCTGGAAGCTGCTAAGGGACTCTGGGCCGAGGAACTACCAAATGTACTCTGGGCCTACCGAACTACAGCTCAGACTCCCACTGGGGAAACCCCTTTCCGCCTAACATACGGCGCTGAGGCGGTTATTCCAGTGGAAGTCGGTCTGCCAACCCCCAGAGTTTTACATCCGGATCCAGCGCTCATTGACGAGCTTGTAGACGTCCCCGAACGCCCCGGGAGGGTTAAGTCCCGTTCCGTTCATATTGGGGTCACTACAGTTCAAGGACTCAAATGTCACGGTTCTTAATCTTGAACCAAAGAGTCCAAATCCGGCAAATCGATTTTGAAAACAGATTTTTTGAAAAGAAGTGCGAAACATGGACTGCTTTGCCAGATACAGAGTCGCCACCTAAATGTTTTTTAATGGGAAATTTAGGAAACCCTGACTCGGTGCCAAAGGCCACGTGTCCGTCATCACCAAAGTTGCCTCGGCTCGGGAACTTGGGTACGATTGGGGAAGGTCACTTCGTGAGCACCCCCGCTCGCCCGGTCAAAGACTGGCCTCTACTAATCATGATATCTATTTTTGAAAACATTGTGTGTTCTTATTTCGGTTATTAGCCTAGGTTCGTATGTGATGCGCACAGCATACAAGTATAGACTGAGTCGCCTGAATTGGAACAAAACATTTCATGTTTGTTTGTTTGAAAATGGTTTGATGGTGCTACCCGCAGGTAGGCTAAGACGTGGATTTGCCACCCTCGGGTGGGCTTAGAAAACAATGGTTTTGCCACTATCTAGTGGGCTTAAAACAAACAGTCAATGAATTGTTCCAATCCAAATAACACAACCTCCATCCACAGGCATTCAAGCAGGTATATCACATAAGCAGTTAGCCTCATGGCAAGCATGCTATTCATGGCAGTCACTCACACGCATGCAAGGATGCTAAAGCATAAAACTCACCGAGTACTCCAAGCCAAAACAGAAACTGATTAGAAATCATGCATGATCCTAATTATACAGAAATGCCTAATGCAACACATGCAATAATGCAACTATAGCAGGCTCGGCTATTCTAAACATGGCATATGGAATGCTACAGCTAACATGTATTCAACTTGGAATTGAAATACAAATGCAGTTAGTATGATGCGCCGAGCCCGGTGCGTGCAAGACAGATGAATGAATGCAAACATGCTATCATACTGTATGCTAATTGAAACATGCCCTAATCTAACCATCATAAGCAGGTAAATAAAAGGGAAGAAAGACGTGGGGTTGGAAGACATACATCACACTCACCTACACTTATTACAATTTTGCCCTCGCACAGAGGGTCCGAATAAATATACAGTCCTGAATAAAAGAATAGTATAGTCCAAATAATGTACAAATTCCTAATTAATTAACAAATTAACTAAGAAAGCTGTAAAACTGGCATGCAAGGTAGGGACTGCCTTGATTCCGCTCCGGGTGATGAATGATGCATGTTTAGGCTGCCTTGCGCGGAAATCCACTGGGATGCCCCAATTAGCCTCTGTTTTGCAATTGTTCTTGGAAAGCACGCCAAGCCTCGGAAGACTGCTGATTCTTGATTTTGCTGCAACAGAGAGCAGGAAAGGGGCATAGCAATGTATTTCACGAATGTATGCATGTCTCGATCCTCGTGCCACCAATCACGCATCTCGATGCATGATGGCCGAGGAGCCGAATTGCACAACTCAATATAGAATGAATGCACATGAACACTACAACAAAACCTAACTCCATCATGGATAATCCGGAGTGTCGGTGACTTGGGAATTGAGACACGTTCCGTCACTCGGAGTACGGAACGTACCTCGTTTCCCGTGCCCGGACTAACTCCTATCCGAACGCGATGCAATATGCATGATATGCATGAAATGCAACTAAGATACAATCCTAACATACACAATGTTATGGAATGGCATACACGCTACACGAGGTGATACACAACCGAGCATACACAATGCTATGGATGAAATGGCATACGCAATGCAATATGGGCTTACACCAACATGAGAGAGCCTCAGCCACACTCACATAAGAGGCCATAATATGAAAATGAGACAACTCGAAATACGTGCATGCGTGCACGCAAACCGAGAACCGAACCTACGGCACGGAATACCACTCTAATGAGACATGGCAAGACATGGAATATGATATGCAAACATGCAGATTTCAGAGGCAAAATGACATGCAAAACAGCCCCGAAACATGGCGAAATGAAACCCGATGCAAGGAACGAGTCCCGAAACAAGGAATCAAGCACATGAAATGGCCTATAGCTATGCAATGCATGCATAATTTGAACATGACATGAAAATACAGAAGCAAGGCAGCCCCAAAATAAACATTTTTACAGTACAAAACAAGGCCAAACAGCAATCACAAGTAGGGAAAAAATGGCACACAAAAATGGCTCCGCAAGGGAGGCAATGAAGCAAGTGGTACATGCAATTCCCAAACAGAAAAACACCCTTCTAAAACACTGAAGAGGGACCAAAAATATGGACTTTTACAGTTTATGACAGCCTCCAAAACAATATACAAACACGCTAAAAATGCCATGCAAGAAGTAGGCCAACAAGAGGCTATAACATGAGGTATACGAAGCATTCACCAAACAGCCAAAGACCCTTAATGGGATATGTCCAGGGAGTCAAAATATGGCCATTTTCAGTTCTGATCGTGGCTTAAAAACAGAAGCAAGGTAGGCTAACAAAGCATGCAACAATGGGGACCGAAGAGGGGTATAATGGTAAGTGCTACATGGAGGCCCCCAACAGTGTTGAGTCCTTCTACAATGTTGTAGAGGGGCTCATAATAAGCCAACTTATAGTTTATATCATGCCTCAAAACAGACTACACGTAGGCTGGAAATACCATGCAAAATAATGGCATACAAGAGGGTATTGAAGAAAGTACCAAATGGGGGTCTCAAACAGTGTTTAACCCTTAAACAAACATGAAGAATGGCTCAAAAAAATGACCCTTTAAGTTAGGGTCGGAGCCCAAAACAGCAAGAAAATAGGGCTAAGAAATGAACCAAGAAAAGGGTCAAAAAGAGGGGAGGAGGACTTACCCTTGAAGACTCAACCTTGACAGCCTTTTGGACCAAGTTTGGATGCTCTTTGCCTCTGAAAAACCAGCTCCAAGTGTTGGAATGGAGGTTGGATTGGTTGTGCTATGGGTTGTAGAGTAAAGGGGGTAGGAACTTGGAGTTTTAGAGAGTTAAAGTGTAGAGAGGGAGAGCTTCAATACAAGAGGCTCAAAGTAGTTTTTCTAACCCTAAAAACCAGAGCTGGGGCTGCTGTTATATAGGCAAAAAGAAGGGAAAATGGGGGGAAAAAAGGGGGGGGGGAAAACCAACCAAGTTTCTCCCCAAAATGGCCAAACCCTCGGACATGGGTGTAGTGGAAAACAAAATTCACTTCTAGGACACACTTGGGGAGGGGGGCATGGCCGGCTAGTTTAAAAGGGCAAAAAAGTCATTTCACCAAATAGGTGGCCGGCCTGCTAGGTTTTCTGGCCGGCCAGCTACTTTTAGGGCAAAAAAAAATGGGCTTCCGGAAATAAATGTGGCCGGTGGGTAATTGGGAAGTCCAATGATGGCCATTCAAGTGTCCAAATTGAAGCCCCAGAAGTTAGCTTTCCAATGGCACAAACCTTGCATCAAAATTCCTCCTGTGAAAAAAGTTATGCCCGTTTCCGTGAAGCCGCGCAGATTCGGTCCCAACCGGAGTGATACCCTACTTCAATCAACGATATCTCCCCTATCCGGAATTGGGTTTAGGAGATTATTGAGTGCAAAATGAAGCCCCGGGAGTAAGCTTTCCAACGGTGGTGGCCTCATAGCTTGATTCCAAGTATCCAAATGAATAGGCCCGATTCGGCGAGGGCTGCTCGACTCTCTCTTAACGGTTCATGCCCATTTTCTCCCCCGACTGGATTTCTTCCCTCTTCTCTTCTTTTCTTCAACTTCAAACCCCTAAGTAAGGTGTTTTGAAAGATTTTTCAAAGATTTCATCTCTCTTTCGTTCATTTCCACTTTGTCCTTACTCGGTTTACCGAAAAACGCGACGTTTGACAAAAGGCGAGCCTCGGAACATCGCAGAAACTTTATTTCAAAAATGTTTTGAGAGAGAGGGTTTTAAGGTCTAAAAACCATTCAAAATAGCTTTGGTCCAAAATGGGGCGTGAAGTTGGGATTTGTTCCTCTCTCTTTGCCAAAGAAATTGCACCTTTCCCCTGCACAACTTTCACCACCGAGCAAACCATCAGTCGCGTCCAAGTCTTATGGACGGTCAAAAATGGGGTGTCTACAGTTGCCCCTCTTTGACAGAACTCGGAAGTCAAGAAGTGACGGGAGTGAATGTCAAAGCCTAGAGACGACCCATTTTTGACAAGGCCGAAGACTTGGACAAACAAACAAAATATAGATAAATAAATGGTTGTGCCCGCAGGCTGCCTACGTATCCCCTTGCAAGGAATCAAACCAGCGTAGTTCAGGGGCAGGATGCAAAATGATATGCAGGAAGATTTTGATAATTGGACTTACACGCTACGCGAAGCCGGTTTTGAAAATTGGACTTATACGCTACGCGAAGCCGGTATGAAAATTGGACTTATACGCTACGCGAAGCCGGTTTGAAGATTGGACTTATACGCTACGCGAAGCCGGTTTGAAGATTGGACTTACACGCTACGCGAAGCCGGTTTGAAGATTGGACTTACACGCTACGCGAAGCCGGTTTGAAGATTGGACTTACACGCTACGCGAAGCCAGTTTGAAAATTGGACTTATACGCTACGCGAAGCCGGTTTGAAGATTGGACTTACACGCTACGCGAAGCCGGTTTGAAGATTGGACTTACACGCTACGCGAAGCCAGTTTGAAAATTGGACTTATACGCTACGCGAAGCCGGTTTGAAGATTGGACTTACACGCTACGCGAAGCCGGTTTGAAGATTGGACTTATACGCTGCGCGAAGCCGGTTTGAAAATTGAGGATTCATGCAATGCACTGTAATGTAGTGGCTAAAATGCAATGTAATAGCTGAGAGGTAAAGGTACCTTACAGGAGCAATTGGCAATGACTTATCTCATGCTATTGGGGATCTTTCACTTCTTCTTGGTTGAACTGCAGGTACTACTTTTTTCCCTGACTATGGTCGCAGCTTTCCCTATTCTCCAACAGGGTGACAGACTAGGTTGGATCAGTATCCAGAATTGAGGTGCATACAGATGCTATCTCAATCTATAGGGCTGCCATACAGATTTCAAGCCGAGGATATACCCCTGGGTATTTAAACCAGACTTTAGTCCCGGAAATCCCGAACCTTTGCATTCTAGGCATGAGCCATTCGAACTCTAGTTTCCACCGCCTCAGTTGGTCTCCTAGGAACTCACCGCAAACACAGGCAGGTGGCTATACCAGACCACCGGAAGTCGTTTGGGCACGACAAACACCAAAGGAATTGCACCTTTAGAGGATTTAAGGTCTCCTAGACCGGAGAGTGCACAAGATAGTGTGATGTGATATGCAAAGCATAGGACAGTGCGATTGAGGTGCGCAAAATAGCGCGAATGTAAACTGCACAAAACAGTGCGATTGAGGTGCGCGAAATAGCGCAAATGATAAACTGCACAGAACAGTGCGATGGAGGTGCGCAAAATAGCGCGAATGATAAACTGCACAGAACAGTGCGATGCGCAAAATAGCGCGAATGATAAACTGCACAGAACAGTGCGATGGAGGTGCGCAAAATAGCGCGAATGATAAACTGCACAAAATAGTGCGATGGAGGTGCGCAAGATAGCGCGAATGATAAACTGCACAAAATAGTGCGATGGAGGTGCGCAAAATAGCGCGAATGATAAACTGCACAGAACAGTGCGATGCGCAAAATAGCGCGAATGTTAAACTGCACAGAACAGTGCGATGCGCAAAATAGCGCGAATGATAAACTGCACAGAACAGTGCGATGGAGGTGCGCAAGATAGCGCGAATGATAAACTGCACAAAATAGTGCGATGCGCAAAATAGCGCGAATGTAAACTGCACAAAACAGTGCGATTGAGGTGCGCAAAATAGCGCGAATGATAAATTACACAAAACAATGCGAGTGATTTGAAATGCACAAGACAGTGCGATACGCTAAACAGCGCGATACGCTAAACAGCGCGAGTGTTTTGGAATGCACAAGATAGTGCGAGTGAGATACAACCACAAGATGCACAAGACAGTGCAAGTGAGATACAAAGTGTAAGTGCACAAGACAGTGCGAGCGAGATAAAATGCACAAGAAAGTGCGATAAAATGCATCTTCTATGCAAGAGATACGAGCATTTTCTATGCAAGTATGGAAGCACATTTTATGCAATATTGAAAGCAAGCATATTCTATGCATGAAACAAGCAAAGCATATTCTATGCGGAATCGAAAGCAAGCATATCATAACGATGTGCGGCACGCATGCAACAACAGTGTATATGAAAGTTCACATTCTATGCAATAGAGGATCATCAAATATGTACTCTGGTGCCTCTGATTTGCCTCTTAGAGGACTTCACAACATACTCAGCTCAAAAGGGCACACCCTATTCAAATTGGCGAGAGATAACATCTGCATGTGAAACCCTCTGCTGCTGCTTGGACTGCCATTCTGACTTGAAGCAGGCTTACACTTGGGGTCGAGACACACTCATACTCCAGAGAAATAGCAAGGCCTGAGAAGGTGCACTTGGAATGCAGTCTCGGATTTTGCTAAAGTTGAGACATGCTAAGATGCTCCAAATTTTCCCTCTTTTCTTTTGCTTTGTAGTCCGGAACCTAAATAGCTTCAGATAGGTCCTTGCTTTACTATTCTGACATGACCTGGGTTGAACCCTGCGGCTTTATGAAAGAACCAATTCTGTTTTGCACAAATATAGAGAATGGCACAGCACTCTGAGCACAGGATGATTTTTCTTTTGAAAATGAGAAAAGGATTCTCAATCGGGTATTGAGCCTACAACTGACCACAGCCAAAACGTCTCAACATAAAAAAAACAAAAGGTAAACGACCTAAACACAACGAGACACACTCAGGATGACTCAAAGCAGGAATCGCGACAAACAAAACAAAAGACACGACACACAGATGTATACAGGGAGCCTGTTTCACCGGGTATTGTTTCCCACCCTTTCTTATTTGTGTCTCTCACATCGCTCGGCACTCAATCTCTTGTTTTCTGAAAAAGCCCTTTTCTCACTTTTTCTCACTTTTTCTCTCATCGCACATCTCTCTATTCTTCAATCTCTTATTTTTCAATCCCTTCCCTGGGTGGTTGATGGATAAATAGGAAGTTGCGGGCTCTTGCCCTTAGCATGCTGCTAGATTCTCTTTTTTCCGCTCACAACTAGTGAATTCCTCCCATAGAAGGGTTGCGCTACAACTGGGTGTGTAGCAAATCTGCAGCTAGCATCGGTTTTGCCGGGGAGTTTGGACGTGATAAGATCTGTCCAGATGATGGAGTGGAATATCTTGCCCCATTCCAGTTCGTGCTTCGCACTTGGCTTGATACCTCGTTACTCGGAGGATGTGAGAGCTTTCAGCCTTTTTTTGTGCCCTTCAGTTGTGCCCTTTCTGGCAGGTAGAGTGCCCTTCTTGGCAAGTATTTTGACAAAGGGGAAAAGACAGAACTCTTGACTCGACTGCGCCCCTAGTTCATCATTTTGACCATTTTTTGTTTTTGTTTTTTTTTTTTTTTGTTTTTTTTTTTTGCTTTCTACTAAAACAATTTTGACCCACATGAGAGTTAGATTAACATGCTTGTTCAATTTTTTATTTGAAATCATGCAAGTCAGGCTATGAGCACTGAAAATTTTTCTTTTTTGGGTCCAAGAAATGGTCCAGTTTTTGGAAAAGATGGAACAATTTTCGAGAAAATTAGTCAACCTCAGTAAAAATTCTCAAAAACTATTTTTGCAAACGGCCACTTGCTCAACGAGCATGAAACCTACTCCTGAGATGCACAACCTCGGATCCAAAGGAAAACTGCCCCGTGCTTGAAGAGAGCTGCACGGCAACGGAAAGTTGCCCATTGTTTGAACGGCACCGCGGCGCATTGAATGGCAACGGAAAGTTGCCCCTTGTTTGGATGGCACCGCAGCGCGTTGAATGGCAACGGAAAGCTGCCCTTTGTTTGAATGGCACCGCAGCGCATTGTAGTCAGTCCTTAGAGTGCTGAACGCAACCAAACTCTCGGATACAGTGAAGACAAAAATGACTAGAACCATTACATGGACACAATCAAATTTGAAGCGTTTATGGCTGGACTTCAGAATGAAGTTGCCTACGTATCCCAAACATGGGAATCAAGCCTTACGTAGTTCGGGATTAAGGTACACTCGTGTATTAACCTCTCCTTTTTAGGCTCTAACTTTTGCCAAGGCGCCCGTTGCAGGTTTTCGACCTTGCGAGCTTTGTTCTTCTTTCTTTTTCTTTTTTTTTCTATTCTTTTCATTCCTTTTTTTCTTCCTTTTTTTTGCATTTCTTCATTTTCTTTTCATCACATTTCTTTTCTTTGTATATTTTTTGCATTTTTTTTCTTGTTTTTTTTTTTGTTCTTTCTTTTTCTTTTTCTTGCTCTAACTTTTGCCTGGGTCGCCCTTCCGGGTTTTCAGCCCAGCGAGCCTCTCAAAGGGTAAAAGTGTAACAAGTCCATGCCAAATGGTTTTAGGATCTCGAAGCCATCTGTATCCAAGAGAGTAGCTGTTGTATCGATTTGCAAAAGGATCCATCTTCGGCTCTTCGAGCACATCGGACATTTTCGCCCCTAGGTCGAAGGGTACTTCTGTTCTAGCTTTGCAAGCTTCTTCTGATCTTTTGATCTTCTTGATCCGACTTTCCTGGCCTCTTGTTCGAGGGCTGCTTCAAATCTGGCCACACAGGCCTCACATCGTAGTTGACCGTTGAACCTTTTGAATTCAAGTTCAAGGTTTGGAAACGAAGGGGTTGAGTCTCGAGGCTAAGAGCGATCCTAGGCTGCACAATCTCAAGAGCGATTCCACACAGGTCTTCGCAGGACCGCGCAAAACATTTTGTTTTTGAAAATTTTAAGAAAGTGACAAATCGCTTGCGCTGAAGATAGTGTGAAACCAGTCTGGATCAAGTTAGGGTCCTTCTCAGTACTCACGCTAACAAGCATGATTTCATTCATTAAGGGCTTAGCACGCCTCTCTTTCTCTCAATTGATCAAAGTTTTGCAAATCCCGAGGAATTCCTTCCTCTTTGTTTTCACCGCAGTGTTCAAAAGGGTTTTGAAAAACTTAGGTCGTTACAATGACTTCAAGGCACAGAAAAGACAGAGTTCTTAGTCAAATACTGCCATCTCATTCAGAACTTCCGGCATAACTGGCACAAGGCAGAAGCAAATGCGAGAGCGTGAAAATTACTGCTGTTTTATTCAAAATCTGTTGGCACAACTGGCTCCCTGGCAGAAGCAGACTCAAAACAAAACAAAAAGACAAACGCAAAACAAAATGGTGACGCCCGAGGTAACACCCCCGGAATCACCGGACTCCTATACAACAGGACTGACTCGATACAACAAGACAGACCCAAAACAAAAGAGACTGACTCAAAACAAAAAGACAGACTCAAAACAAAACAACAAAACTGACCCAATACCCAAGTCAGAAAGCACAAAAACTGGTATTTGCACATTGCTCAGAACAGTGCGTGCCATTCCACGTCTGGAGTTAATCGAGTGCCGCCCGCAGGTGGTTCATCCCTCGTTCACATAACATTATCCCCCAAGTTCACTGACCAGTGCTGATAGACTTTGCTGAGCTGGGGGAGGATGACCCCGTTGTCAAATAGATCCTGTACTTCATGCGAAGACGGAAGCAGTTCGTCGGTAGTATGGCCAGTTTGCTGATGGTATGCGCAGTACTGGGTAGCATCATGCGTAGCCGGAAGAGGGTTCGGGAGAGGCCGAGGCTCAAGGGGTTTGAGATGGCCTTGTCCAACAAGGATTTGGAGAGCTTTGGACAAAGGCATATAGAGGGCATGGAAGACCCTCTGACCTCGGGGTTGGTACTTCTGGGTTTGTGGATTTTTACTGGGCGCACCAGCAAAGGGATTGGTAGGTGCTGGCCTGGTTTGCTGATCTCTTCCGAGCATGGGATTAGAGCTGAAAGGAACATTCTTGGTACAACGGCCCTTCTCCTGGCTTACCTCTTGGTTCAAACTGTCCCCAACTTGAGTGGCAAAAGTATCATCCACAGTTTTTGCAACAACTGCGAGGGCTTGCTCTTTGTTCAGTCCCTCAGCTTTCAAAGCCTCAACAGCGAATAGAAGATGTTCATGGGGATCCATGCCCGCCCCTACCTTGTTCTTTCCACTCGCCTCCACTTTGCCAAGGGATTTGCCTTCTCCCAATGCAGCTCATCCCAAGCTGGGGAGCCTTTTGACATGAACTCCCTGGTAGGCGATGTGGTTGATGATGGAGCCAAAACTCCAAAGGCTAAATCCGCCACTGTTCTCTGAAGATCTTCAATCATCCTCATCAGCTCGAAGTAGTGGGTTCATGGGTTTGAGATGATTGGGGTTCAGGTGCACCCATCATGCATAAGTCCATGCTTTCTGGGATAAACACCTCAGGCTTGGGTAGATGGGCCGGGGTGATGTATATGCTGGGGTCATAGGTAGATGGCAGTATATGGATGAGATTGAGGTAGGCAGGAGATGTTTGGTCATTGGGGTCTGAAGGTGGAGCTATCGTCCGGTTATCGATGAGATTTTGGACCTCATGACGAAGGCGGTAGCAACGGTCGGTGCCATGACCGCGCTGCTGATGGTACATACAGTACTTGGAGGGGTTATGTCTGGCTGGGAGTGGGTTGGGAAGAGGTTGAGGATCGAGGGGTTTGAGATGCCCTCTTTCCATCAGGAGTTTTAGTGCGCTAGTCAGGCTCATATAGAGAGGGGTGAAAGTTCTGCCCTGGGCTTGGGCTGGGTCGGCTGTTTGTAGGCTTGGATTGGCAAAAGGGTTGGCTGTGGCGACTGTATTGATTTCAGTGGGTTCGGGAATAGTGCTACTTCCGGCATTGGTACTCCTTGCAATCGCCCTCCTTGTCGGTTCACTTATTCTGGGAATGATCCCGCTGTTGAACGCATTCTCGACCTGAACCCCCAGTTCATGCAAACTTTTGAAAGTGAATAGCGGAGCCACTATCAACTTTTGCAACATATCATGCTCGAGGTTTCGCACCATCATCTGCACTTGATCTCTCTCAGAAGGGCGATTTGTCATCTGTGCCGCCTTTGCCCTCCACCTTGCAACAAATTCCACAAAAGGCTCTGCTGGGTTCTGGCGGGTTGTTTCAAGCTCTTGCATGGTCATTTCAACCTGGGTATTGTAAGAATACTGATCAACAAAGGCCTCAGCCAGTTCTTCCCAGTTTTGTTTCACTTTATCTTCCAACTTAGCGTACCAAGTGGCTGCTATACCCGACAGGGCTTCCATACAAAGAGAGTTTCTGTGGCTTAGTCAACCCATCGGCCTCAGGACATCCAAGAAAAGTCGGATATGTACCATTGGATCTCCAGACCCGTTGAAACGGTCAATATTGGCATTTTGAATCTGTCTGGGAGCCGTACAGCAGACTCGGTGTGCCCATCGTCGATGTCGGGAATGGAATTAAGGCCCTGTGCCTTTTTGAATTGCTTCTCAAGGTTCGCAATTTTCACTGCGGTCAGATCGAGGTCATTAGCATCAAGGGGATAAAGCCTCTCATTAGGCTGCACCAGGGGTCTGAAAACTCGGGCTTGAGCCAACCCTTCTCGAGGATTCGGACACTACAAATCTTCAACTGGCGGAAGTGGGTCAAAGTTCGACTGGGGTCCCAAAGCTGGATGTGAGGCAGATGCCCCAGATGGGCGTTGCGTTTCAATACTGGTCTCAGCCTGCATGGCAGTTCCCTGATTTAGCGCTGCTATCACGGCCACAAATTCTTCCGAACCCTGTGCCATCACTGTCTGCTGAGTCCGAACAAAGGTGATGTGACTGGCGACTGACGGATCAGATGAACCGGTGAGCCCTGACTGGCCTTTCTTTGCCTTGCCTCAGCGAAAGAACACTGGTTGCCCTTGAATTGAATCTCTGACCTAACAAAGTCTATCAACACTAGTCCAATGTACTCGGGGGATTTTGGAGCCTTCTGAAGCTATGGTTCCAGACTACCTAGCAAAAGGGAAAACATGCAGCATCTCAGCCTAACTTCACCAAAACAGATATGAGCATAACAGAACGACTGTGCCCTCTACTGAATTCTGCCCCCAAAATTCTGCCTCAAATCTGATACCCTCGGTAAACTGAACCCCAAAATATTGAACTGGTGGCCGCAGGCCTGATGCCCAAACCTGCAAACTGATACATGCATTCCTGTAGAGACGCACTCTAAAAGCACATAACAAGCAAGTGAGAGCCAAAACACCCCTATGTTGGGGTAGGGTTTCCCTGTCCTATTTTGTCAGGAGCTAGGGTTTTACTACGCACGCAGTGGTTTCAAACAACCTATATCGGGTAAGCAACCTGTCCTAGTTTAGAATGGTCACTACGGATCGAATATGCACTAGGTCGAATGGTCAAAAAGGGTGCCCCGGTAAAACCGGGGTTTGTGTTCCCATACTGGCAGAGCCCACAACCGGTCAGCCTTATGGTCATGCCTTGACAAGACAAGCCTCCGGCAAACCGTTCAGGAATAGCAGATGGCAAACACGGTGTCCTAGGCGCACCAATGCAAATGCAATGCAAAGAAACACACAAGTGTAGTCAAAACAAGATATCACGAGTTCGAGTCAAGTTCTCTAACTCCCCAGCAGAGTCGCCAGAAACTGTAGACGTCCCCGAACGCCCCGGGAGGGTTAAGTCCCGTTTCGTTCATATTGGGGTCACTACAGTTCAAGGACTCAAATGTCACGGTTCTTAATCTTGAACCAAAGAGTCCAAATCCGGCAAATCGATTTTGAAAACAGATTTTTTGAAAAGAAGTGCGAAACATGGACTGCTTTGCCAGATACAGAGTCGCCACCTAAATGTTTTTTAATGGGAAATTTAGGAAACCCTGACTCGGTGCCAAAGGCCACGTGTCCGTCATCACCAAAGTTGCCTCGGCTCGGGAACTTGGGTACGATTGGGGAAGGTCACTTCGTGAGCACCCCCGCTCGCTCGGTCAAAGACCGGCCTCTACTAATCATGATATCTATTTTTAAAAACATTGTGTGTTCTTATTCCGGTTATTAGCCTAGGTTACTATGTGATGCGCACAGCATACAAGTATAGACTGAGTCGCCTGAATTGGAACAAAACATTTCATGTTTGTTTGTTTGAAAATGGTTTGATGGTGCTACCCGCAGGTAGGCTAAGACGTGGATTTGCCACCCTCGGTGGGCTTAGAAAACAATGGTTTTGCCACTATCTAGTGGGCTTAAAACAAACAGTCAATGAATTGTTCCAATCCAAATAACACAACCTCCACCCACAGGCATTCAAGCAGGTATATCACATAAGCAGTTAGCCTCATGGCAAGCATGCTATTCATGGCAGTCACTCACACGCATGCAAGGATGCTAAAGCATAAAACTCACCGAGTACTCCAAGCCAAAACAGAAACTGATTAGAAATCATGCATGATCCTAATTATACAGAAATGTCTAATGCAACACATGCAATAATGCAACTATAGCAGGCTCGGCTATTCTAAACATGGCATATGGAATGCTACAGCTAACATGTATTCAACTTGGAATTGAAATACAAATGCAGTTAGTATGATGCGCCGAGCCCGGTGCGTACAAGACAGATGAATGAATGCAAACATGCTATCATACTGTATGCTAATTGAAACATGCCCTAATCTAACCATCATAAGCAGGTAAATAAAAGGGAAGAAAGACGTAGGGTTGGAAGACATACATCACACTCACCCACACTTATTACAATTTTGCCCTCGCACAGAGGGTCCGAATAAATATACAGTCCCGAATAAAAGAATAGTACAGTCCAATAATACAGTCCAAATAATGTACAAATTCCTAATTAATTAACAAATTAACTAAGAAAGCTGTAAAACTGGCATGCAAGCAGAGACTGCCTTGATTCCGCTCCGGGTGATGAATGATGCATGTTTAGGCTGCCTTGCGCGGAAATCCACTGGGATGCCCCAATTAGCCTCTGTTTTGCAATTGTTCTTGGAAAGCGCGCCAAGCCTCGGAAGACTGCTGATTCTTGATTTTGCTGCAACAGAGAGCAGGAAAGGGGCATAGCAATGTATTTCACGAATGTATGCATGTCTCGATCCTCGTGCCACCAATCACGCATCTCGATGCATGATGGCCGAGGAGCCGAATTGCACAACTCAATATAGAATGAATGCACATGAACACTACAACAAAACCTAACTCCATCATGGATAATCCGGAGTGTCGGTGACTTGGGAATTGAGACACGTTCCGTCACTCGGAGTACGGAACGTACCTCGTTTCCCGTGCCCGGGCTAACTCCTATCCCGAATGCGATGCATTATGCATGATATGCGTGAAATGCAACTAAGATACAATCCTAACATACACAATGTTATGGAATGGCATACACGCTACACGAGGTGATACACAACCGAGCATACACAATGCTATGGATGAAATGGCATACGCAATGCAATATGGGCTTACACCAACATGAGAGAGCCTCAGCCACACTCACATAAGAGGCCATAATATGAAAATGAGACAACTCGAAATACGTGCACGCGTGCACGCAAACCGAGGACCGAACCTACGGCACGGAATGCCACTCTAATGAGACATGGCAAGACATGGAATATGATATGCAAACATGCATTTCAGAGGCAAAATGACATGCAAAACAGCCCCGAAACATGGCGAAATGAAACCCGATGCAAGGAACGAGTCCCGAAACAAGGAATCAAGCACATGAAATGGCCTATAGCTATGCAATGCATGCATAATTTGAACATGACATGAAAATACAGAAGCAAGGCAGCCCCAAAATCATTTTTACAGTACAAAACAAGGCCAAACAGCAATCACAAGTAGGGCAAAAATGGCACACAAAAATGGCTCCGCAAGGGAGGCAATGAAGCAAGTGGTACATGCAATGCCCAAACAGAAAAACACCCTTCTAAAACACTGAAGAGGGACCAAAAATATGACTTTTACAGTTTATGACAGCCTCCAAAACAATATACAAACACGCTAAAAATGCCATGCAAGAAGTAGGCCAACAAGAGGCTATAACATGAGGTATACGAAGCATTCACCAAACAGCCAAAGACCCTTAATGGGATATGTCCAGGGAGTCAAAATATGGCCATTTTCAGTTCTGATCGTGGCTTAAAAACAGAAGCAAGGTAGGCTAACAAAGCATGCAACAATGGGGACCGAAGAGGGGTATAATGGTAAGTGTTACATGGAGGCCCCCAACAGTGTTGAGACCTTCTACAATGTTGTAGAGGGGATCAAAATAAGCCAACTTACAGTTTATATCATGCCTCAAAACAGACTACACGTAGGCTAGAAATACCATGCAAAATAATGGCATACAAGAGGGTATTGAAGCAAGTACCAAATGGGGGTCTCAAACAGTGTTGAACCCTTAAAAAAACATGAAGAATGGCTCAAAAAAATGACCCTTTAAGTTAGGGTCGGAGCCCAAAACAGCAAGAAAATAGGGCTAAGAAATGAACCAAGAAAAGGGTCAAAAAGAGGGGAGGAGGACTTACCCTTGAAGACTCAACCTTGACAGCCTTTTGGACCAAGTTTGGATGCTCTTTGCCTCTGAAAAACCAGCTCCAAGTGTTGGAATGGAGGTTGGATTGGTTCTGCTATGGTTGTAGAGTAAAGGGGTAGGAACTTGGAGTTTTAGAGAGTTAAAGTGTAGAGAGGGAGAGCTTCAATACAAGAGGCTCAAAGTAGTTTTTCTAACCCTAAAAACCAGAGCTGGGGCTGCTGTTATATAGGCAAAAAGAGGGGAAAATGGGGGGAAAAAAGGGGGGGGAAACCAACCAAGTTTCCCCCCAAAACGGCCAAACCCTCGGACATGGGTGTAGTGGAAAACAAAATTCACTTCTAGGACACACTTGGGGAGGGGGGCATGGCCGGCTAGTTTAAAAGGGCAAAAAAGTCATTTCACCAAATAGGTGGCCGGCCGGCTAGGTTTTCTGGCCGGCCAGCTACTTTTAGGGCAAAAAAAAATGGGCTTTCGGAAATAAATGTGGCCGGTGGGTGATTGGGAAGTCCAATGATGGCCATTCAAGTGTCCAAATTGAAGCCCCAGAAGTTAGCTTTCCAATGGCACAAACCTTGCATCAAAATTCCTCCTGTGAAAAAAGTTATGCCCGTTTCCGTGAAGCCGCGCAGATTCGGTCCCAACCGGAGTGATACCCTACTTCAATCAACGATATCTCCCCTATCCGGAATTGGGTTTAGGAGATTCTTGAGTGCAAAATGAAGCCCCGGGAGTAAGATTTCCAACGGTGGTGGCCTCATAGCTTGATTCCAAGTATCCAAATAAATAGGCCCGATTCGGCGAGGGCTGCTCGACTCTCTCTTAACGGTTCATGCCCATTTTCTCCCCCGACTGGATTTCTTCCCTCTTCTCTTCTTTTCTTCAACTTCAAACCCCTAAGTAAGGTGTTTTGAAAGATTTTTCAAAGATTTCAACTCTCTTTCGTTCATTTCCACTTTGTCCTTGCTCGGTTTACCGAAAAACGCGACGTTTGACAAAAGGCGAGCCTCAGAACATCGCAGAAACTTTATTTCAAAAATGTTTTGAGAGAGAGGGTTTTAAGGTTTAAAAACCATTCAAAATAGCTTTGGTCCAAAATGGGGCGTGAAGTTGGGATTTGTTCCTCTCTCTTTGCCAAAGAAATTGCACCTTTCCCCTGCACAACTTTCACCACCGAGCAAACCATCAGTCGCGTCGAAGTCTTATGGACGGTCAAAAATGGGGTGTCTACAGAGCTCCGCCGAGCCGACCTAGACCTAATTGAAGAACTCAGGGAGACCACTGTTGTCAGACTGGCCTCATACCGACAAAAAATGAGAACACATTACAACCGCAAGGTCTGACCAAGGGAGTTTGCTGTTGGGGACCTAGTGTTGAGAGAAGCAACCCTTGCCACCAAGAATCCGACTGAGGGTAAATTGGCAGCCAAATGGGAGGGACCTTACATTGTGAAGGCCAGACCACGTCCAGGCACTTACCGGCTTCAGGATCTGGAAGGACGAGACCTCCCACACCCCTGGAACGCCGAACACTTGAAACGTTATTTTCAATAAACTACTGCTTTTGAGTTGCTCAGTTATTGTATTTTCTTTTCGAGAAGTTACACGCTTGAACATTCCTGTCATCCTTTTTGTGCAATGTAATTTATTGACATTTATATCTCTCAGTCATATATATGGTGTCTCAATGACGTTTTAGTTCCAGTAAGCCTCAGCCAGACTGAGCATTGCAAAAGCCTCAGCCAGACTGAGCACTTCAAAAGCCTCGGCCAGACCGAGCACTTCCAAAGCCTCAGCCAGACCGAGCACTTCCAAAGCCTCAGCCAGACTGAGCACTTCCACAGCCTCAGCCAGACCGAGCACTTCAAAAGCCTCAGCCAGACTGAGCACTTCAAAAGCCTCAGCCAGATTGAGCACTTCAAAAGCCTCAACCAGACTGAGCACTTCCAAAACCTCAGCCAGACTGAGCACTTCAAAAGCCTCGGCCAGACCGAGCACTTCCAAAGCCTCAGCCAGACTGAGCACTTCAAAAGCCTCGGCCAGACCGAGCACTTCCAAAGCCTCAGCCAGACTGAGCACTTTAAAAGCCTTAGCCCGACTGAGCACTGCAAAAGCCTCAGCCAGCCTGAGCACTGCAAAAGCCTCAGCCAGACTGAGCACTTCTAACGTCTCAGTCAGACTGAACACCATGATCACCTCAGCCAAACGGAGTGCCATCACCTCAGGTCCAGAAAATTGCTTAAATTTACCCTTAGTAGCACACTTAGTCACAATTTGAGGTCAACATTCTTATACCACCCTTTATTTAGTTAAATTCCCAGAGACTTTCTTTCACTTTTTCTTCACCAATCAGATTACTTCCTCAGCAGCGCGGTGAACACCAACACACAACTCCATCACAAGTTCAATACCCCAACTTTGATCTACATTGAATCATTATTACAAGTTCAATTTCACTCTACGTTAAGGAATTCCTAACTTCACTTTACATTATTACAAATTCAGTTTCACTACACAAAGCGGAATTTCTAACTTAACTCTGTATTATTGCGAATTCAATTTCCTTCTGCATTTAGGCGTCCCTAGCCTTACTCAGCTATTATCACCAGTTTCTATCACAAGTCTTCATCTATTTCAGACATGGGTAAACATACTCAATTGCGAAATAAAATTGAAATTTCATTTATTCAGAAATATGTACATCAGTCCACTACAGTACTTCCAAAAAAAAAAAAAAAAAAAAAAAATGGAGAGATACAATGTGTATACCAAAACAAAACAAAAACTCTTAAGTACACACATCTTCAATTCACTTCTCTTCATCACTGGAGACGAGATCTGCTTCTTCAATTCCTTCATCCAGGGGGGTCTGGGCCACGTTATCCTCCCCAATCGTAACACTACTCAGGTCAAACTTTGGGAACAGCTCCTCCGCCTTACGTTTGAACATCTTCCACCCGCTGTCCTAGTACTCAGCCATTTCGTGCTTGTAAAAGTCTGACTGTTGGAAACTCTCAATGACTTCAGACTCAGTCCTCCCCCCAGCAGTCGTCCTTGATGGCCCAGCCCCCCCCCCCAGATTCCACCCCCGCTAAGCTGCTGGCGACTGCGGCATCCACTGCTATCTGAAATGCAGGGATCCTTTGAATTGATTAACTGCTGCAACGCACAGATCGGGGTAGGCCGCCCTTTCTGAGGCTGCCTTCGCCCTTTCCTCGTCCGGCTCTTTTTGTAGGATGGCCTTCTCAGAGGATGCTTTGGTCCTTTCTGTCTCCAGCTCCTTACGCAGAGCCTCCATTTCAGCGGCTGCCCCCGTCCTCTCTGCTTCCCTCTCCTTCTGCAGAGTCTCCCTCTCCACAGTCGCTCTGCCTCCAACTCCTTACACAGGCTTTCCCTCTGCTCCACCGCCTTGGCACGCTCGCCCTCCAGCTCCTTTTGCAGAGCATCGACCTTAACATCCGCCTCATCTTTTTGCCTGACGAGCTCTTCATTATTTGTCATGGCCTCCTCATGCCGCTCAACCGCAACGGCGCAAGCTCTTTGGGCCTCCTCCAACTTCTTCTGCTCGCCAGTAAGTTGGAACTCGAGCGACACAACCTGGCGGCGTGTGTCCTCCAGTTCCACCATGACCGCCTTCAGATCACTGTGAGCCGTTTCCCAACTTGCACTATCTTTCTTCAACTTGGCTAGTTGAGCCTTGACCTCATCCGCCTTGAGTTTAGCAGCCCCTGCTTTCCTCAGCAGAGCCCCTGCGAGGGTGGTTACCTCCATTTGAGCGGAGCATAACCCCCTCAACAGATCAGCCTCGCTGAATCTGGACGCCGAGCGCAGAGCTGACTCCTCTACAATCTTCACCAGGCGGTCTGCTCCTGCCCTGGCTGGCCCCTCCTCTCCTTCCAGCCATCCAGCCACCGCACGGACATGATAAATTGCTGTGGCGAGACTGACCCCCCCTTCCTGGGGATCAGAGCCTCTTTGGGTCTGTTGCTCCACACTTGGCTCTACACCAGTTACCCCAACTCCTACTTGTGCTGCTGGGGCAATCTCCACAACCTCCAACATTGGGGTTACCCCCACCACTTCTGGGGCATCCTTGGCCACAGAGGTCTCCACCATGCCTGGAACGACCTTAGCCTTTTTGGACCCAGGCTCATCCACAGCCTCCTCTGGGGCACTTCTCTTCTTCATCTTCTTCTTCTTCAGAGCCTCCCCCTCCCTTCTGGCTTGTTCTTTCACAGGATCAACTGGGGGTGGTCGCGGCTCAAAACTGCTTAAGTCCTTTCCCCCCAGTGGCCTTGGGCGCGGTCGGATCCTTTCCCGCGCGATCGGTTGAGCCAGTCGGTCGTCTTGCGCTTCCTTAAACTTTTTGGCTTTGGTTAGGATGGCTTGATCCTCTGCCGCCTGAGCTTCCCTCCTCGCTTCCAACTCTGCTCGGTCCAGGTCCCCACCGATCGGCAGTGGCCCCAACCCTACCTCGAACAATGCGGACGGCTGAACGAGCTCGTCCCATTTGACCTTCTCTCTCTCCCTCCACTCCTTCACCCTCTTCACCCTCTCCTCTGCCGCTGCCCCCAGTCTTGCCTCCATCGACCTGATGGGCACCTTCCAGATAGTGCGCACCCCAGGCCCCCCATTGGCAGACACATAGAACCATCTTGGTCGCCACCCCTTGATTGACGACGGCAGCCCCGCCACCAACCCCTTCCCCATTACTGCCTGCAAGGTGACCCACGTCTCTTGTTGCCCTGAGCCTTTATAGCAGGCGAAAAATTCATCTACTGTCATGGCCTCCCCTCCATTCGCTTTCGGCCATGCGCTTGCACAGGCCAGCAGGATCTTCCATGCATTGGGCATCAGTTGGCCCGGTGCCACCTCCAAACGGTTGAGCACGTCCACTACTACTTGAGGCAGTGGCAACCTCAGTCCACCCTTCAGACCCTCCTCGTATAGGGAAAACTCTCCTGGTCTGGCGTCAGACGGCTTCTCCGTTGATGTCGGCAGTAATAACTCCACCTCTATCGGAATCTGGAATTTTTCACGAGTAGCCTCCAAATCTGCCGCAGTAACCGTCGATTTATCCGCCTTTGTGTGCCAGTGGTCTGGTTCCGCCTGGCTGATTGGCTCCGCAGCTGCTATCACGGTGGAACTACGGAATCGTGCAACCGTTTCCCCCGCCCTCTCCATCCTATACTCTGCTGTGCCAACTCCACGGCGTCATCCTCCCCAAGCGGATCTACCCTGACAATCGCAGTTTCGTCCTGAGCCATTTCTACGCTGTGTCTGCGAATCGCTTCTGATGCAGGAGCAAGAAAATCGAAGAAGTGTTGCAAAGGTGTATCGTGAGCAACAAATGAAGTAAGACTTGGAATGTTTTGATTCTTTGTAAACAAGTAAGTGAATCGCACAACGCCAAAAGCCCACGGTTTGCCCGTATTCCAAGGATCCCAATTAATTTTCGCCAGTTTGAAAACTTTTCAAATCATCCGCCAAAACCGTCTTTTCAACCCCATAATGACCTATCGTTTCATTTTTGCTCCAACGCCTCACTTACCCCCCACGATATCGCCACGTGTATGGTCACGATGCACTGCCCCACCAACTTCCCCTGTCTTTTCCACTTCAAATCCTCATTTCACACGCCGCTTCTTGAGCCCCGCGCCCCTCCGCTCGGCCTTCACACGGTCAGCCCTCCTCACGGTCGGCATTCCCACTCGGCACTTATCACGGTCGGCCCTCCCACTCAGCCTCGCTCACGGTCGGCACTCCTCGCGGTCGGCCCTCCCACTCGGCTCCACTCGCGGTCGACGCGCCTCGCGGTCGGCACTCCTCGCGGTCGGCCTTCCCACTCAGCCCCGCTCGCGGTCGGCACTCCTCGCGGTCAGCCCTCCCACTCAGCCTCGCTCGCGGTTGGCACTGCTCGCGGTCGGCCCTTCCACTCAGCCCCGCTCGCTGTCGGCACTGCTCGCGGTCGGCCCTTCCACTCAGCCCTGCTCGCGATCGGCACTCCTCGCGGTCGGCCCTCCCACTCGGCTCCACTCGCGGTCGGCACTCTTCGCGGTCGGTCCGCTAACTCGAACCCTCCACCCCTGTAATAACCCTCGTTACTGATCACTGATTAATACCGATTACTGCTAAATTAAGACCGATTATGGAAAGTAAATGAACTGATTGAATTATTGAACTGACTGACTGGAAACCGGAACTGAATTGACTGAGTATTATGTGTTATTTTGCATTCTATCTGTTTGACTATTTGATTATCTGTTCAGTTTGTTTCGTTTAAACTGCTAATTGAAGGCCTTATCGGCGGCCGAACCGGAAATTGTTTAGTGTTTCATGATCATCATAATTTATGTGATTTTATGGTGTATTTATCTGAAAACTGATTTGGTATGGTTAAATTAGATTAATTATTGATGAATTGCATTGTTTGGCATATTTACTACTTTGCCATCTAGTGGGCCACTATCTACAAAACATATTGAGCCTATTTACACTTAACAAAAACATTTCATCAGCTCCTTCTTTTGTGCCCACCGAATTAGAGAGAGAGGATAGAGAGTTAGAGTGAGTTCATCTTAAATTACTTGGAGGCTTGAAGAAATTGAAGTGTAAATTGCCTAGTTGAGCTTCTAGTCTAGTGATTGAAGACTTAGGTAAGGAGATTCACCTTCCTTATTGTGTGTTTAAGTTAATTCTTGCATGACTCATGTCAATTGTGGAGCTAAGGCATGTTTTAGTCTATTAATGTTGAATTAGAGCTCAATTGTTGCATGCATGTGCATATTGTCAAGTTTTGAGGTTGTAGATCCATCATTTCTCACATGCATGTTCATGAATTTGCAATGGTCCATGTTTTCAACTTGTTTTTGGAACAATTGGCTCACTAGAGCATCAAATTGAAGCTTTGAAATGATTTGAATTCATGCATGTTTGCATGTTCTTCATGTTCATGAAAATGGGTTTGAATTTGGATTTATTTGACTCACCCTTGGGTTTTAAATTCATAAATTGAGCTTTGAAACTTGTTGTATATTGAGTTTAGTTGTGTTTTCCAGAATTTGGGCCCAAGAGGTTGAGTTTTGAACTTTGGAATGCTTGGTTTGAACTTGGGAGGCAAATCTGGGAATTCCAGATTTTGGCTTCTACGCTCGAGCGACCACCATTTACTCTGAGCTACGCTCGAGCGAAGGAATGGTGGCTCGAGCGTAAATTGCAAGCTCTCAGAATCTTGGTGCGCGCAGGCTTACACTCGAGCGAAGGGACCTACGCTCGAGCGAAGAGCTGTGTCTCACGCTCGAGCGAGCATCGAGCGTAAATTCTGAGCATCTAGTATTTTTACTGTAGCACACAGTCCGCTCGAGCGACGGAATCCACGCTCGAGCGGAGCTCTTTTATCTGCATGTCCGCTCGAGCGAAGGAATCCTCGCTCGAGCGAGACCCCTGTTTTCAGCAAATTTTGTAAAGTGTTCAAAAGTGCATCTTTGCATCCTCTTTCCATCCTAGGCATTCCTAGGGCATATTTAAGGCATCCTAAAGAGGATATAGATGTAGAACACACCGAGGCAAATCAGGGATTAAGTTATTATCCTTCCCCAACTGTGAAACTTAGTGTGTGTTCAATCTGTTAACTGTATAGGATTGGCATTCTGAGGAGACGCTCTAGTTCACTGTAGCCTAGAACTCTGTGAGTAACAACTGTGTAAAGATATGTTCAAATGATTATTTTCTGAACACTGAACTGTACTGTTTTCTGAACTGTTTACTGTTTACTGAATGAACGTATGTCCTATATTCTGAACTATACTGTGGCATCCTTAGCACCTACTGTTTACTGTTACTATTACAGAGATCTTTGTCGGTTCCCTCGTGGAACCACTACTGTTTACTGATTGATGGCCATCATTACTGTTCGGTCTTTCAAGACCTACTGTTACTGTTATGCTAATGGATGTACCACATATGACTGATTGACTGAAAGATTGAAACACTGATTTAATGAACTGTTTTCATTACTGTACTGTAAGGACATTCATTCTAAACCTCTTTACGCATTGTGTTATTCATTGGGCTTTAGCTCACTGCTCATATATATATGTAGGTGTACAGGCACCGGATCAAAGCTAGAAGCGTCAGGGTAAACTCCCGTTTTGTCAAGCCAACCAATGCGCCTCACTGCGAGGTTCCGAGCCTGCCAAGCTAAGGCTTAGGGGTGTTTTCATTTCCCCGTTTGTCCCTGCTCTGTTTTGTAATACTGTATAGACCGCACTGTACTGGTTATTAGGGACTTGATCTCTGTCCTGAATGTTTGTAAAATGTTTTGCATACTGTGCTATACCGTATATATATGTGAATGTATGAAAAATCTTTTTGGCATACAGACTGTCACAGCTCATTGGATTTTGTTTATTTACTGTATTGGCTTCCGCCATGCCCCTGTACTCTGTTATACTGTCTTACTGTTAAGCAGGCCTTCGGTAATCTCGGATTACTGGCCGGTTACGGTGCTAAACCCATAGGGGCGGGTTTGGGTCGTGACAACCCCCCCGACGGCCGGGCACATCTTCCTCATTACTATTCCCTTCGTTGGACTGAAGCTGCACTTGGGAATGTGGGACTACTGACATGGATAGGCCCATAAAGGCCACAGCCCACAGTGAACAGACCCAAGCCCACCATTTGGACCCCATTGCATAACCCGGTTGGTAAAGTCCATGACAGCTGGAGGCCAACTGGACATGAAGGACCAATGGCATTCGGACACATGGCAGGTGCAGAACAAGCCACGTCAGCAGACAAAGATCTACAAAGTTATTGCCACAATACATCACCATTAATGCAGCCCATCACAGCATTTATTACGACAACACCTCCCCGTCGGAGCAGCGCCCCCTTACCCTGTACAAGGAAAGTTACAACACAGGCTTTCGGTGAGAGGGGCACGTCGGAAGGAACAGTGAAATGATTACCAAAAGATATAAGCAAGCATCGAAGACAAGAAGAATGTTAAGCTTTTCTATCTCCAATCTCTCTCTACATACTTCATCTCTTTTCCTACTTGCTAACTTGCTCGTCGGAGGGTTCGCTGGGGGACTACCCTGTTCCCCACTGAACTTACTTGCAGGTCATCTAGTGGGCTCCCCCACTCAGACGTGGGCTCGAGGAGCTTGGATCGGTCCAGCCCATCCACCGGGAACGAACTGTATCATCAAATTATAAGTTTTACTAATAGTTTAAAAAAATCGTTATAAAAATGTCATTAATTTTTAATTTTCAGTGACAGTTTTAAAAATTTTATCACAAAAAAATATCATTAATTGTTAGTTTTAGTGATAATTTATAAGAATTGTTGACAAAAAAAAAAAATCATTAATTGTCAATTCTTAATGACATAGGTAAAAAATTGTCAATACAATTATTTTTAACGATGATTTTATTATAATTTATTTTCAATAAAACTGAACGAGAATTAAATTTAACTATTAAAATTTATTAATAATTTATCTATAAGAGATGATGTTTTAACTTAAATATTATTGATTAAAACAAATTTTATTAGTTTTTTATCTCCTTCGTGGAGGTTATAAAGCATTTGTCTAATTATAAATAATAATACACCAAGATCATCGAACAAATTCTCGAAGAAAAAATTAGTTGGACAGGACAGAGCAGTCATCTCTCATGTCCAAGAAGGTCGCTCTCTCACATAATTTTTTTTTTTAATAAATTTGTCCGACGTCAGGGGTTGCGTACCAACGAAAATTCTAGGAGTTGGAGCACGCTGCAACGCAAGAAGGGACCATTGTCTTCTACGTGTCCCCACATCACGAGATTAATTATACAGTGACACCATTTGATTGTCTAAAATTATTTTTTATGTTAAGAAAAGTATATTTATTCTATTTATATTTGTGAACACGAATTTGATATAAATTTGAGAGTTTTATTTTTTTCACCAATCACAATATCGTTAGGTATTAATTGACGGGGTGACGGTACTCCAAAAGTAATCAATAACTACTCCAAGCTCAAATATCTTTGGCCGGTATTTTCTTTATTGGAAAAACAAACTGTTAATCCGTGCAATACATATATCTTTTTTTTTAAAAGAAAAAAAGATAATACAATATATGTTATAAAAGAATAATTTTAATTTTAATTTTAATTTTAAAGTAAGATTTTAATTATTTATTTTGATAATATTAGCGCTATTGTTATATAAAATTATTAATTGAATACTTATATATATTAATTTTAGTTAAATTATTTGCGTATTTTGATAATTTTAGTTCTATTGTATTATAAAAGTGTAAATATCATATAATAATTTTGTATGATATATATTAAAGGGTTAATTACAAAAAAAAAAAAAAATTCAAGATTTTGAGTGTTTTTCAATTTAAACCTCAGAATTTCAATTTCGACAATTAAACCTTAGAATTTCATCCGTATTTCAATCTGGCCCCTCCATCTATCTCCGTCATATTAAAGTAACAAAAATTTGGGCAGAATTTTAGATTCAAACCCACATGTTCAAACACTTGTATCTCTCTCGTCGTAACTCCGTTTCGCCTCAGTTTTGCATTGTTGGATTCACCTCATGGCCTAATTTTCATTCCACTCTTCATACACCTTATTCCATATCTTTTTACTTGCTGTTGGAGCTCTGATAGTTGGCCAAAAACAAGATTTTTCTCTCTTTGGACAAAATTTTTAGATTCAAATTTACATATTCAAACACTTGTATCTCCCTCATTGTAACTCCGTTTCGTCTTATTTTTGCATTGTTAGATTCACCTCATGACCTAGTTTTCATTTCACTCTTCGTACGCCTTGTTCCACATCTTTTTACTTGTCATCGGAGCTCCGAAAGTTGGCCACAAATAAGATTTTTCTCTCTTTAGATAAAATTTTCAAATTCAAATTCACACATTCAAGCATTTGTATCACCCTCGTAACCTTATTTTCGCGTCGTTAAATTTAACTCATGGCCTAATTTTTATTCCACCCCTCATATGCCTTATTTCACCTCTTTTCGCATGTCATCGGAGCTCCAAAAGTTGGCCAAAAATAAGATTTTTCTCTATTTTTTTGTGTGTTTTTTTCTTGCTGCTATCACAACATTATTTTTGGCAGTGGAGATGCAATGGATGATGCTTGATTGGAAACCAAGACTGTCACGACTCAAACCCGCTCCTATGGGTTTAGCATTGCAACCTGCCAGTAATCCATGATTACCGAAGGCCTGCTTAAAAGTAGTGACAGTAATACAGAGTAAGAGGCTGGCGGAAGCCAAACAATAATAAAAAGATGTCCAATGAGCTGTGAAAATCTGAATGTAAAAAGACTTTTATGAACAAGCCACATTCATAACCAAAACATATATACATACATCATATACACAAACATCCAGGTTAGGGACCAAATCCCTTCACCATAACTGTACAGTCAAGTCTTATTCAGTCAATACAAAACAGAGACAAAAGGGTGAATCTAAAACACCCCAAAACAGCCTTAGCTTGAACGAACTCGGAACCTCGAAGTTAGGCACAATGGTTGGCTCGACAAAACGAGAGCTTAACTTGTCACTCCTAGCTTTGGTCCGGTGCCTGGACACCTACATATAAATATAAACAGTGAGCTAAAGCTCAGTGAATAACAAATGCGTAAAGGGGTTAAGAATGAATGTCCTTTCATTAATTAAAACAGTTGTTTGCATCAGTAAATCAGTTATTCAATTAGTGGCTCATATTTCATGCCATATCAGTCATTTAGAAATCATGACAGTCATACGTGGTACGTCCAATAGCAAAACAGTGCAGTAGGTCTTAATAGACCGAACAGTCAGCTGATGGCCATCAAAACAGTAAACAGTAGTAGTTCCAAACATTGGAACTGACAGAGATCTCTGTAACAGTAGCAGTAACAGTAACAGTAACAGTAAGTTGCTATGGATGCCACGAGTACAGTTTACAAATAGGACAAACATTTATTCAGTAAACAATGTTATTTCAGAAAGCAGTACAATCAATCGTTCAGAACAATTATAATTGAACGTATCTTTACAACATTGTTACTCACAGAATACTGGGCTATAGACAGGTTAGTCAGAGTCTTTGGATGCCAACCCTACACAGTTGCAGAACGAACACATACACACTAAGTTACACACTTGGGATTAATAACTTAGCCCCTTAACTTGACTTGGTGTGGTTCTATAACATTATCCTCATTAAGATGCCTTAAACTTGGCCTAGGAATGCCTAGGATGGAATGAGGATGCAAAAATGCACTTAAAAACACTTTTCAAAATTTGCTGAAAACAGGGGTTTCGCTCGAGCGTGGCTTTCTACGCTCGAGCGAGATTACCAAAACAGAGGGGTCGCTTGAGCGTAGACTTCCTCGCTCGAGCGGTTTGTAAAAATGCAAAAAGTACTGGTTGTTGAAATTCTCCGCTCGATGCTCGCTCGAGCGTGAGACACAGTCCTTCGCTTGAGCGCAGGTCTCGTCGCTCGAGCGTGTTTCTGCGTCCACAAAAACCTGAGAGCTTGCAATCTACGCTCAAGCCAGCATTTCGTCGCTCGAGCAGAATTCAGAAAACAAAAGTGCTCGCTCGAGCGTGGAATCCTTCGCTCAAGCGAGGAAGCCAAAATCTGGGTTTTCCAGATTTGCCTCCAAGGCTCAAACCAAGAATTAAACTTATCAAAACTCAACCTTTTGGGCCAATTTTCTGGAAAACACCTGGAAACTAATACTACAACATGTTTTGAAGATCATTTTGTAAAATCAAGCCCAAAGGTAAGCCAATTGAACACCAATTTCAAAGAAACTTGAAGAACAATGCAAGAACATAACATGCATGAGTTCTTATGAATTCCAATGCTCCAAAACATGATCAAGTGCAAGATTGAGCTCAAAATTATGGTGAATTCATGGACCACAACTAAAATATGAACATGCATGTATGGATTTCATGAAAACAACCTCAAAATTCTATGATATGGACATCTATGCATAAAATCACTCTCAAAACAACACTTTAAATTAATTCTTGAATCAAATCACTAATTTACCATGAACTATGCATGTGACAACTCAAATTCATAATTAAGAGGGTGAATTTCCTACCTTAGGTCTTGAATTCCAAGTATGTTGGCTCAATTTTGCAAATCCTCTTCAATTTCCCTAATTCTCCAAGTTAATCTCTAGATGAAACAATTTTCTCCTACACTCCCTCTCTCTCACGGTTTGGCCTAGAAAGTGGCTGAAGAATGGTGTATCAAAGTGCATAAATTAAGTCCCAAACAATGACTCTAAAGGTGGCCCACTCAATGGCAATAATGTAAATAATCTAGGCTTAAATAACTAACATCAACAATTATAATTTAATCATTCCAAGTTGGCCTTTAATTAAATCTACCATAAAATCACATAAATCCTAATTAGCATATTAAACTAATCAATTTCCGATTCAGTTGCCGATAAGGCCTTCAATTTGCAATTCGAAGTCAAAACATGAACAGATCATTAAATGACAAACAGATAGAAATGCAATGAAAGCAACACACTCATACAAACAGATTAGGATTTCATTCTAATCAATTACTTATCATACTCAATCACAGTTTAACGCTAATCAGAGGTGAGGGTTGTCACAGTCTTCCCCCCTTAAAAGAGTTTGATCCTCCAAACTTGGATTACCTTCAGTTTGGAAGAACACTGGATTTAGGGGGAACAGTTCAAGATATCTCTTCATCATATCGTCTTCCCTTTCCTAAGTGGCATAAATGCCACCATGGCTTTGCCAGTCCATTTTCACTAACGAAATTTCTTTATTTCTCAACTTCTTGATTCGTCGGTTTACAACCTAAATAGGCCGTTCTTCATAAGTGTAGTCATCACTTAGCACTACATGGGTAGACTCAATAACATGGAAGGGATCCCGAAGATAATCCCTCAACATTGAAATATGGAAGACATTATGCATATGCTCCATTTCAGGAGGAAGTGCTACTTGGTACGCCACTGGATTAATCTTTTCAATGATTTCATACGGCCCAACATATCTCGGTGCTAGCTTACCCTTAGCCCCAAAACGAGTCTGTCCTTTCATTGGTGTCACTTTAACGAAAACATGATCACCCACTTCATACTCCCTGTCTCGCCTTCGGATATCCGCATAACTTTTTTGTCGGCTTTGTGCGGTTTTCAGTCTTTGTTAAATTAGTTCCACCTTTTCTGTGGTCTCGTGTACGATCTCAAGCCCAAGCAAAGGCCCGTTTTCAACTTCTGCCCAGCAAATATGTCACGACCCAAACCCGCCCCTATGGGTTTAGCACTATAACCGGCCAGTAATCCGAGATTACCGAAGGCCTATTTGACAGTAATACAATAATACAGAGTACAGGGGCATGGCGGAAGCCAATACAGTAATAAAACAATGTCCAATGAGCTGTGACAGTCTGAATGCAAAAAGACTTTTCATACATTCACATATATACGGTACAGAACAGTATGCACAATGTTTACAAACATTCAGTCCAGGGACTTAATCCCTACAAAACAGTACAACACAGTCTATACAGTAATGCAAACGGTACAGAGGCAGACGGGGAAATAAAAACACCCCTAAGCCTTAGCTTGGCAGGCTCGGAACCTCGCAGTGAGGCACAGTGGTTGGCTTGACAAAACTGGAGTTACCCCGACGCTTCTAGCATTGGTCCGGTGCCTGTACACCTACATATATATATGAGCAGTGAGTTAAAGCCCAGTGAATAACATAATGCGTAAAGAGGTTTAGAATGAATGTCCTTACAGTAATGAAAACAGTTCATTAAATCAGTATATCAGTTGTTCAGTGCAGTAAACAGTCATATGTGGTACATCCATTAGCATAACAGTAAACAGTAGGTCTTAAAAGACCGAGCAGTAATGATGGCCATCAATCAGTAAACAGTAATGGTTCCACGAGGGAACCGACAGAGATCTCTGTAACAGTAACAGTAAACAGTAGGTGCTAAGGATGCCACAGTACAGTTCAGAATATAGGACATACATTCATTCAGTACACAATATCAGTTCAGTAAACAGTTCAGTTCAGTATTCAGAAGATAATCATTTTGAACATATCTTTACATAATTGTTACTCACAGAGTTCTGGGCTACAGTAAGCTAGAGCGTCTCCTCGGAATGCCAACCCTAAACAGTTAACAGATTGAACACACACTAAGTTACACAGTTGGGAAAGTAATAACTTAATCCCTAAATTGCCTCGGTGTGGTTCTACATCTATATCCTCATTAAGATGCCTTAAATATGCCCTAGGAATGCCTAGGATGGAAGGAGGATGTAAAGATGCACTTAGAAAGCATTTTCAGAATTTTCAAAAAAACAGAGTCCCGCTCGAACGCAGGTTTCCACGCTCGAGCGGACATGCAATAAAGGTCCCCGCTCGAGCGGACCAAAAAGTACTGGATAGGTGAAATTCACGCTCGACGCCCGCTCGAGCGTGTCACCCAGTCCTCCGCTCGAGCGTCCAATCCTCCGCTTGAGCGGACTGACGCACAGTGCAAGATGCTGGGAGCTCGATTTTCCCGCTCGAACGGCACTTTCCCCGCTCGAGCGGACGACCAAAATCTGGAAATTCCAGACTTGAGTCCCAAGCTCAAAATCAAGTTTAAATGCACTAAATTCGATCCTCTTGGGCCAAATTTCTGGAAAACATTTGGAAACACATAGAATAACATAATTCAAAGCTTAATTTGTGAAATCAAAGCCCAAGGGTGTTTAATTCAAACTCAATTTCGAACCAATTTCATGAACATGAAGAACATGCAAACATGCATGAATTTAAATCATTTTACATCTTCAATTTGATGCTCTAGTGAGCCAATTGTTCCAAAAAAACAAATTGAAAACATGGACCATTGCAAAATTATGAACATGCATGTGAGGAATGATGAATTACAACCTCAAAACTTGTCAATATGCACATGCATGCAACAATTGAGCTCTAATTCAACATTATTGAACCAATTCATGCCTTAACTCTACAATTAAGCATGAAGCATGCAAGAACTATCTTAAATACAACAATGAAAGGTTGAATCTCCTACCTTAGGTCTTGAATTCAAGTGTAGAAGTCCAAAAATGCAAGAATCCCTTCAATTCTCTCAACCTCCAAGCCAAATCTCAAGAACTCAAGCTCTCTCTCCTATCTCTCTCTCTAATTCGGCTATGAACAAGAAATGAGCTGAGCAAAATCTTGGCTAAGTGTATAAAGGCTCAAATATTTCAATAAACAAAAGGCCACTCACAATGGCAATTTGGTAGATAAGGCAACTTATGTGTTTTACATTATTTAATCTAGTTTAATCATACGAAATCAACTTTCAAATAAATACACCCTTAAATCACATAAATTCTATTGATCATGAAACACTAATCGATTTCCGGTTCGGCCGCCGATAAGGCCTTCAATTAACAGTTTAAACATATAAATACAAACAGATAATTAAACGACAAACAGATAGATATGCAATTAATTAGATGTACTCAGTCAATTCAGTTCCAGATTCCAGTCGGTTGGTTCAGTAATCCAGTCAGTTCAATTACCAATCATAATCGTTCTTAGTTTAGCAGTAATCGGTCATTAATCGGTGATCAGTGATGAGGGTTATTACAAAATAGGAGATCGACATTTTCTGCCATATAAAGCCTCGAAAGGCGCCATACCAATGCTTGAGTGAAAACTGTTATTGTAGGCGAATTCAGCTAAAGGTAAATGACTTTCCCAATTTCCTTGGAAATCAAGAACACACATACGCAGTAAGTCTTCCAGAGTTTGGATGGTTCTTTCTGATTGGCCATCCGTTTGAGGATGGTATGCACTACTCAGTCTCAATTCGGTACCCAATGCCGTTTGCAGACTTTGCCAAAATCTCGATGTAAACTTCGAGTCCCTATCAGAAACAATGGACACAGGCACTCCATGCAATTTGATGATCTCATCAATATAAATTGTAGCCAATTTGTCCGCATTATAAATTGTTTTGACATGTAAGAAGTGAGCAGATTTAGTCAATCGATCAACAATAACCCAAATTGAGTCCATACCTTTACTGGAGCGAGGTAATCCGACAATGAAGTCCATAGTAATATGTTCCCATTTCCACTCCGGTATTGGTAAGGGCTGAAGCAAGCCTACGGGTCGTTGGTGTTCAGCTTTAACTTGTTGGCAATGTAGACATTTCGACACAAAGTTAGCAATCTCTTTCTTCATTCCCGGCCACCAGAAATTAAGTTTCAAGTCTTGGTACATTTTTGTATTTCCTAGATGGATAGAAAGTTTTGAATTGTGGCTTTCCTGCAAAATTCGCCTTTTCAGTTCAAAATCATTTGGTGCACACAACCTTCCCTGAAATTTCAACACATTGTTTTCAAGTTTAAAGTCCGGCTTTGGTTTGGATTCCTGTTCATCAACGACCTTCTTCAAAAAGTCATCTAGGTGTTGTTTTTCTTTAATCTCTTCAATGAGTGCCGGTTGAGCAGAAATAGTAGCCAATGTCCCACATTGTTCTCGTAAAACAATTTCAACTTCAAATTTCTCAAGATCACAAAGCAGTTCTTTTTGTTCGGTGAGTAAACAGGCCAAATTTCCAATTAATTTCCGACTAAGTGCATCAGCAACGATGTTAGCTTTCCCCGGATGGTACAAAATTTGCAAGTCATAGTCTTTTATCAGTTCTAACCTTCTCCGCTGCCTCATGTTCAACTCTTTCTGTGTAAAGAAATATTTTAGACTATTGTGATATGTGTACACTTCACATGTTGCCCCATATAAGTAGTGGCGCCAAATTTTCAATGCAAATACCACTGCGGCAAGTTCTAAGTCATGAGTTGGGTAATTCTTTTCATGTGGTCTCAGTTGTCGGGAAGCATACGCAATAACTTTACCATTCTGCATTAACACACATCCCAAACCCTTATAAGAAGCATCACTAAAAATAGTAAATCCATACGTACCTGAGGGTAGGGTAAGAATCGGTGCAGTCATAAGTCGAGTCTTTAACTCTTGAAAGGCTGATTCTTTTTGATCGGTCCAGTCAAATGATATTCCCTTTTGAGTCAATTGAGTCAATGGTAGAGCGATTTTGGAGAAATCTTTCACAAACCTTCTGTAGTACCCGGCTAAGCCCAAGAAACTCCGGACGTCAGTAACATTAGTCAGTCTAGGCCAATTCACCACTGCTTCAATCTTCTGTGGGTCAACTGAGATGCCATCCTTACTAATCACATGTCCCAAAAACATCACATTATCAAGCCAGAATTCACACTTTGTTAGTTTTGCATACAGTTTCTGTTCTCTTAAGGTCTGTAAGGCAATTCTCAAATGACGTTCATGTTCTTCCTTACTCTTGGAATAAATCAAAATGTCATCTATAAAAACAACCACAAATTCATCGATGAATGGTTTGAAAATTCTGTTCATAAGGTCCATAAATGCAATAGGCGCATTAGTAACTCCGAAAGGCATAGCAAGAAATTCATAATGTCCGTACCTTGTTCGGAAGGCAGTCTTTTCAATGTCCTCTGTTTTGACTTTCAACTGGTGATATCCGGATCTAAAGTCAATTTTGGAGAAAACCTGAGTACCTTGCAACTGGTCAAATAAATCATCAATACGAGGCAATGGGTATTTGTTTTTCATTGTTACCTTGTTCAATTCACGGTAGTCAATACAAAGTCTTAATGAGCCGTCTTTCTTTTTCACAAATAGAACTGGTGCGCCCTACGGTGAAGTACTAGGCCTGATGAACTTCTTATCCAACAATTCTTGCAGCTGAATTTTCAATTCTTTCAATTCGGTAGGTGCCATTTTGTACGGAGCTTTGGAAACTGGCTGTGTACCCGGTAACACTTCAATAGTGAACTCAATCTCCCTATCAATCAAGTCCCCTGGCAAGTCATCTGGAAAAACATCTGGGAATTCTTTGACTATAGGAATACTGTCCACATTAGCTTTAGTATCAGTAGGTACAGTCAATATGCAACATAAATACCCATTACACCCCTTTTTGATTAATTTGAATGCTTTCATGGACGAAATCAGATATGGGGGAGGTACTGCACCAACTCCGTTAAAGACAAATTCAGGCAATCCAGGTGGACGAAAAACAACTTGTTTCATTATACAGTCTATGGTAGCATGATATTTTGTTAACTATTCTATTCCCAAAATTACACCGAAATGATCAATATTCAAGGGCAGTAAATCAATATACAAAAGTGCATCCTCAATAACAATTTCACATGCAGAATACACATAAGCACAAGTCATGGATCCCCCAGCAGGTGAAGATATAGCTAACAAATAGTTCATAGGTTCCAGTGGCCTATTTAATTTTCGTGAAAAAGCATGCGAGACAAACGAATGTGTAGACCCTAAATCAATCAGAATACAAGCATTTTGGGCACAAATTGAAAGTATACTTGACACAACTGTCTCGGTGTTCTGCACGTCTCCCGGTACAAGTGCGAACACTCGGCCTTGCCTTAAAGGCTCATTTCCAGTAGCTTTGGGATTGGGTTTCGGTGTAACAGCTGATGCTGCGGCACTAGCTGCAGCCTTACTATTGCCTTGAGACATGGAAGGGCAATCTTTGACCATGTGGCCCACCTTGCCACACCTATAACAAGCACCAGAAATCTTGTAGCAAACCCCCTTATGCCTTTTTCCACATTCGGAGCAGGGTGGTATGGAACAATTTCCCTGACTGGGGCTACTTGTTGACCCTGTGTTTTGCTTTTTATTCAATGAGTTATTTCGGCCCTTTTTGAAATTGAAGCCTCGCCTCTTACCCCGCCATTCAGTTACCAGTGTCTTAGCCTGTTACAATGTAGTAACATTTGCCTCGGCCATAATTGCTCGGTCAAGGACATCCACATATTTAAGTAATTTCAAAACATTGATTCGATCAAGTATTTCTACATTAAGCCCGCCTTCAAATTTTCTGGCTTTCTTGTAATCAGTATCAACCATGTGTGGTGCGTATCGGGCGAGTTCAGTGAACTTAGATTCATATTCTGCTACTGACATGGTACCTTGTTTCAACTGTTCAAATTCAGTTACTTTGCGGTCTCGGACACACTGGGGAAAGTATTTCTCAAAGAAAGATTCTTTAAACTGAGCCCAAGTCATAGCATTATTGGTATCACGTACAAGCATCCACCACCGTCTAGCATCTTCTTGTAAGGTAAAAGTAGCCAGTAATACCTTGTGTGCCTCCGAACAAGGAAACACTTCGAACAATTTTTCGGTTTCTAGAACCCGTGCTTCGGCCTTTAGTGGTTTAAGGCCTCCTTGGAATGATGGTGGCTTCATTTTGTTGAACTTCTGTGTCAAAGTAATAACATCATCATGAACATTCGGTTCCGGTTGTACTGGAGGAGGTGGGGGTTGTTGGTTCTGTTGTTGTCTTAGGGCCTCAGTCAACAGTTCAACCGTCCTTTCTAACCTTGCCATTCTTGCCTCAGATGATTCAGATTCATCGGCATTTCTTGCATTCTTCATTTCACTATAGGCAATATGGTCATAATAAACATGGGAAGTTGCCGACTTAAGCACATTAGCACATATATTCACATCATGGCCACATACACTTTCTCATGCTCATGCAATGTCCTAATAACTTTTCTAGGACATCCTATAGCTTATTTGGACACGTATGTGCGGTATAACTCGTACTTTGATACCACTCTGTCATGACCCAAACCCGCCCCTATAGGTTTAGCATCGCAACCGGCCAGTAATCCGTGATTACCGAAGGCCTGCTTAATAGTAGTGATAGTAATATAGAGTAAGGGGCTGGCGGAAGCCAAACAGTAATAAAAAGATATCCAATGAGCTGTGAAAATCTGAATGCAAAAAGACTTTTATGAACAAGCCACATTCATAACCAAAACACATGTACATACATCATATACACAAACATCCAGGTTAAGGACCAAATCCCTTCACTATAACTGTACAGTCAAGTCTTATTCAGTCAATACAAAACAGAGACAAAAGGGTGAATCTGAAACACCCCAAAACAACCTTAGCTTGAATGAACTCAGAACCTCGAAGTGAGGCACAATGGTTGGCTCGACAAAACGAGAGCCTAACTTGACGCTCCTAGCTTCGGTCTGGTGCCTGGACACCTACATATAAATATAAATAGTGAGCTAAAGCCTAGTGAATAACAAATGCGTAAAGGGGTTAAGAATAAATGTCCTTTCATTAATTAAAACAGTCGTTTGCATCAGTAAATCAGTTATTCAATTAGTGGCTCATATTTCATGCGATATCAGTCATTTAGAAATTATGACAGTCATACGTGGTACGTCCAATAGCAAAACAGTGCAGTAGGTCTTAATAGACCGAACAGTCAGTTGATGGCCATCAAAACAGTAAACAGTAGTAGTTCCAAACATTGGAACTGATAGAGATCTCTGTAACAGTAGCAGTAACAGCAACAGTAACAGTAAGTTACTATGGATGCCACAAGTACAGTTTACAAATAGGACAAACATTTATTCAGTAAACAGTGTTATCTCAGAAAGCAGTACAATCAATCGTTCAGAACAATTATAATTGAATGTATCTTTACAACAATGTTACTCACAGAGTACTGGGCTATAGACAGGCTAGTCAGAGTCCTCGGATGCCAACCCTACACAGTTGCAGAACGAACACATACACACTAAGTTACACACTTGGGATTAATAACTTAGCCCCTTAACTTGACTTGGTGTGGTTCTATAACATTATCCTCATTAAGATGCCTTAAACTTGGCCTAGGAATGCATATGATGGAATAAGGATGCAAAAATGCACTTTAAAACACTTTTCAAAATTTGCTGAAAACAGGGGTCTCGCTCGAGCGTGGCTTTCTACGCTCGAGAGAGATTACCAAAACAGAGGGGTCGCTTGAGCATAGACTCCCTCGCTCGAGCGGTCTATAAAAATACAAAAAGTACTGGTTGTTGAAATTCTCCGCTCGATGCTCGCTCGAGCGCAGGTCTCGTCGCTCGAGCGTGCTTCTGCGTCCACAAAAACCTGAGAGCTTGCAATCTACGCTCAAGCCAGCATTCCGTCGCTCGAGCAGAATTCAGAAAACAAAGGTGCTCGCTCGAGCGTGGAATCCTTCGCTCGAGCGAGGAAGCCAAAATCTGGGTTTTCCAGATTTGCCTCCAAGGCTCAAACCAAGAATTAAACTTATCAAAACTCAACCTTTTGGGCCAATTTTCTGGAAAACACCTGGAAACTCATACTACAACATGTTTTGAAGATCATTTTGTAAAATCAAGCCCAAAGGTAAGCCAATTGAACACCAATTTCAAAGAAACTTGAAGAACAATGCAAGAACATAACATGCATGAATTCTTATGAATTTCAATGCTCCAAAACATGATCAAGTGCAAGATTGAGCTCAAAATTATGGTGAATTCATGGACCACAACTAAAATATGAACATGCATGTATGGATTTCATGAAAACAACCTCAAAATTCTATGATATGGACATGCATGCATGAAATCACTCTCAAAACAACACTTTAAATTAATTCTTGACTCAAATCACTAATTTACCATGAACTATGCATGTGACAACTCAAATTCATAATTAAGAGGGTGAATTTCCTACCTTAGGTCTTGAATTCCAAGTATGTTGGCTCAATTTTGCAAATCCTCTTCAATTTCCCTAATTCTCCAAGTTAATCTCTAGATGAAACAATTTTCTCCTACTCTCCCTCTCTCTCACGGTTTGGCCTAGAAAGTGGCTGAAGAATGGTGTATCAAAGTGCATAAATTAAGTCCCAAACAATGACTCTAAAGGTGGCCCACTCAATGGCAATAATGTAAATAATCTAAGCTCAAATAACTAACATCAACAATTCTAATTTAATCATTCAAAGTTGGCCTTTAATTAAACCTACCATAAAATCACATAAATCCTAATTAGCATATTAAACTAATCAATTTCTGATTTGGTCGCCGATAAGGCCTTCAATTTGCAATTCGAAGTCAAAACATGAACAGATCATTAAATGACAAACAGATAGAAATGTAATGAAAGCAACACACTCATACAAATAGATTAGGATTTCATTCTAATCAATTACTTATCATGCTCAATCACAGTTTAACGCTAATCAGAGGTGAGGGTTGTCACAGTCTTCCCCCATTACTAAATGAATTGGTATTGGACATGGACATAATTGTGTATACAAATTGAAACGGACCCACCAAACCAAAACAATCACAAACTCTCTCAAACATCAAACACTTGACACTCATCAATAGAAACCCACCAACCATGTCAAGAACAACAAGCCCTCTTACGACCACCACCACTCAATCACACTTTCTCCTAATGGAGAATCACGAATGAAGAAAAAAAAAAAAAAACTTTTGTATAAAAAAATTCACTTTTTTATCACTATATTTGTTGTAATCAGACATATTCTTATTTGATTTTGAACTTCTATTGATTTACAACTCTTTCATTATAAAAATTAAGAATGATGGTAGATTCTAATGAGAAAACGATATAATAATGGAGTAGGAATATAAAGAGTGTTGCTATAAGAGTATTGTTTTACAAGAAATAGAGGGCAATAGAGTGTGTAGTAGCAATGGACAATAGAGTAAATGAGAAATAATTGAAGAAGTGAGAAATAATGAAGAAACTAGGATTTAACTTTTTTTTAATCAAAAGATGTGCGTTGAGATTTTTTGTTTTTAAAATATATGTACAAAGAAAATTTTGATTTAATGTTAAAGGTGTATTTTGATATCCATTTTGGTCATTTTGTTTTAAGGTACAATTGTCATTAAAATTATATTTCATTAAATGCATACACAGAGATAAATAGGTGCGTGAAAATAAAATTACCCCTATCATTATGCTAGTCTGACCTATTTTGAATCGTGTTTTGTTCTCTATTAGGGGTGAGTAATGAATATACCGATCCACCCGAAACGACTGAACTGAACCGATTCACTGCATTTTGGACGAATGCATGATGACGAGTGGATGGTTGCAGATTGATTTTTTTCAATCCGTCTAATTTTGGACGAATGGTAGATTTGAGGTTCATTTGGCCACAACTGAACCGCCAAACCGCGAGTACCCCTAGTAATTTGTAAGACTTTGTGTTTTTAATTTGTTTAGATATTCTATTTGTGTTTTCAATTAAAAAAGAGTTTAAATATTCTGTTAAAAAAGAGTTTTCAACTTGAATATATTTTTTGAATTAAAAAAAATAAATGTATTATTTATCTATATTTTTTAGTTTTTAAATCTAACTCTAAAAATAATAAATAAAAAAAGATGATATATGTTGGTTGGTTTTTGTTTTCAAAAATAAATATAGATGTTACAATACAGGGCATACAATCTCCACTGCTGCTCTGTTCATGGTTCTGGTGGTTTGAATTGTTTTTATATTTTAAGAATCACAGATTGTAATACTTTATGTGGATGAGGTATGCTGTGATTGTAATATGTCGACGAGGCATGCAGTGATTGTAATATTCTAAAGTTTCAAACTTTATTTCTTTAGATGAGGCATGTAGTGAATGTAATACTTTTTTAAGTCATTGGCTGTAATATATATATATATTTTTTTTGAGGAAGTGCACAAGTTGTATTATGTTGAAAAATTATAAAATTTTAATTACCAAACCGATTTGCATCCATCTGCCAATCCACTCAATCCACATCCGCTGGATTGGCGGACGGATGCTGATTGATTTTCTCCAATCCGCTAATCTAACCGACGGATGACGAATTAGAGGTTCCGTGGTCGTAACCGACCCGCGCCCACCCCTATATCATATATCGTAGTTCTAGTTAGCCTTTTCCCTTGGGCCTATTGGGTTTGGACCAACCTTAAATGATTTTGGGTCCATATCCTTAATTGGGTTGAGCTCGAATTTTCATCCCCACTGTTTGAGGTACTCATTAACACATTTTAATATATATTTTTACTATATCATTGGAGTACTTATTCATTATTTAAATTAATAAACCCTTAATACATGAAATTAAATTAAATTAAATTAAATTTTTGTTATCTTTTATAAATTAAGTCATTTTTTAATACATAAATTTGACAATGACATTAAAAATGCTCTATATAAAAGGTCATTCTAAAATATATTCCCTTAAAAAGAATGTGCATTATATTCAAGTTATGATAATCATGAAATTGATTATCATAAGTATCATAACTAAATCACTTTAAGTTATAACTAAACAACACATAAGATATAATTAAAAAAAAATTCAGTTATGACTAAAATAACAATCATAATGTCATAACTAACATCATAATAAGGGGTTGTTTAGCATGTGATATTTTAGCACATTTTTTTAATTTTATTTTGGTCATTTCATCTCTTATTTGGGTCATATCACCTCTCTACCACATTGTACATATTTTCGTAAAATATAAAAAAAAATATACTTATTTAAATCATCTCAAACAATCCCTAAATCATAATTAACACCACAATATGTTATAATTTAAATGGATAAATTACAAACACACTCTCTAAGGTTTACTTAAATTAAAAATTATCCCCTGTGGTTTTGGAAATTATATTATCCCCCCTAAGGTTTCTAATTTCATAACAAATAGATCCTTTTATTAATAAATCATCAAGTTAATTAACAGTTTTTAATAATGTTAAAATTTTATTTCAATTAATAATTCAGATAATTTTATAATTGTATAGGTGAACAGTTAGAAATTTCACATTTTCAATTAATTTTGTTAAATAAAAAATTATAACAGAGAGGTATTTATAATTTTTCAAACCATAAGGGGGGCAATTCGTATAGCAAATCTCAGAAAGTGTATTTGTAATTTATCCTAATTAAATCATAGCTAAATATTAGAAAGATCATAATTGGACATGGACATTTAGACTTTGTTTGGAAAGTTGGGTTTATAGTAAAAATAATAATAATAATAATATAAATTACACATCACTCTTTCTATTTATTTATTTATTTTGGTATGTATTTTATAAAAAATTAAAAAATCAATTAAAATTGAGCGTGTTATAAAATTTCCCTTAGAAATTATATACTATATTTTTTGAATCAAAAATGTTTGAGGTTTTCAATAATACTCACAATTCTATCTATAAGGATATGTCCGAATAGATATAAATTTTTGATTTATTACCTATCTAATAATTGAAGATTCTATTATCTTATTATAGGGTAAATTATAAATACATCCCTGAAGTTTGTTTAAAATACGAATTATCTCTTGTGATTTGAAAAATTACAAATACGTTCTTGTCAGAATTTTTTATTTAACAGAATTAATTGAAAAAATAAAATTTCTAACTGTTCACCTATACAATAATAAAATTATCTGAATTATTAATTGAAATTTTTTTAATATTATTAAAAATTATTAATTAACTTGATGATTTATAAATAAAATAACCTATTTATTATAAAATTAAAAATCTTAGAAAACATAATATAATTTTTAAAATCATTAGAGATAATTTACAATTAAAATAAATCTTAAAAAATATGTTTGTGATTTATCTCTTATTATATTATCAAAAATGCTTGGGACCTCTAATTTAGAGGTACCACTAGTGATGTGGCAGTGGGTCCCCCACTGCCACAGCCAATCATGTGTCTTATTTTTTTTTTTTTTATTTTTTTTTTTTCCTTTTCCACCTCATTAAAGGTGGGTTTAAAGATGCTTTTTTATAGGTCTCTAGCATTGTTGTTATATTATTGTTAAAGAATTTATGAATCAAATAGATGGGCGGTAGCCTTGCAAACCATCTCATCATTCTGATGTTTTGCCGCGTACCTTCCTTAACCGCGCTTTCCAAGGTTTGACGCTAACCGCCGAGGTCGCACAACGTAATCCTTGACTTTTCCGAATCCAAGATTCTTTATCATATGATTATTATCATTATTTTATTTTTATTTTTATTTTTATTTTTTTGAATCGAAGGTTCTTTCTCATACTTACGTGGGAAAAAAAAAAGCAAATTATCTACACTTTTTTTGAGGTTTAATTAAAGATTGATTTGGCATGTTTGAAAAAAGTTAAAAAGTTAGTATCGTCATATTATCTTATTTAAATCATATCACCTCTCTCACACATCACTTCAAACCCAACCCAAATCCAACTCATATTTTATAAAAAGTCAAAACTACACTTATTTAGATCATCTCAAACAACTCCTAAATTATAAATTTTCTTTTGAGATTTTAAAAATTATATTTTTCCCTTGAAATTTATATTAGCATAATAATTTGACTCTTACCGTTAACAAAACATTAAGAATAATTAGTTGATATCATCAAAATATAAATTGATAGACAATATTACTCTTGCCGAAATCTCTTTGATAAATTAACAAATTTATAAAAAAAATTATGTTAGATCACTACAAGAAAAAGCATTTTTGCCGACCACTTTTAGCTACTAAAACCAATTTAGTCGCCAAAAGTCATGGAATTGGCTACCAAAAAAAATTTTAGTCGGCAAAAGTCAACTTTTTAGCTACTAATTTTTTTTAGTAGGGGAATGTTGATTATTGGCTACTAAAAACAATTTAGTAGCTAAAGATATTACAATTGGCGACTAAAAAAATTTTTAATAGCTAAACATATCACAATTGGCGACTAAAAAAAAATTTAGTAGCCGTAGAGGTACTTTAGCTACTAAATTGTTTAGTAGCCGAATGAAAATAAAAAAATTAATTTTTTAATCTTTCCCGACCAAAGTTTTGGTCGCCAAATGTCAAGTTTCGGCGACCAAATTTATTTTAGTCGCTAAAAACCTACTTTCGGCTACTAAAATCTTTGGTAGCCGAATGAAAATAAAAAAAAATTAATTTTTAATCTTTCCCGACCAAAGTTTTGGTCGCCAAATGTCAAGTTTCGGCGACCAAAATTATTTTAGTCGCTAAAAACCTAATTTCGGCTACTAAATCTTTGGTAGCCGAATGAAAATAAAAAAAATTAATTTTTAATCTTTCCCGACCAAAGTTTTGGTCGCCAAATGTCAAGTTTCGGCGACCAAATTTATTTTAGTCGCTAAAAACCTACTTTCGGCTACTAAATCTTTGGTAGCCGAATGAAAATAAAAAAAATTAATTTTTAATCTTTCCCGACCAAAGTTTTGGTCGCCAAATGTCAAGTTTCGGCGACCAAATTTATTTTAGTCGCTAAAAACCTACTTTCGGCTACTAAATCTTTGGTAGCCGAATGAAAATGAAAAAAATTAATTTTTAATCTTTTATTTATATTTTTAATCTTTGTAAACCTAGTTTTATTTATATTTTTATTTTTTTTTTATTAAGAGGTTGTACACCCACCATCCAAAAATATTAATTTTTAAAAAAAATTAATTATTAAAATAATATGAATTTCTTATTTTGTCCTTTTTTTAAATCCATTAATAATAAAAAAATTACAATTATGACAATTGATATTTCTAAAAAAATATACTATGAAAAGGTAATTTTTATAAATTAATATTTTTAAAATGTAATAATTGTATTATAAAAAGAAATTAAATTCTGAAAATAGACTATTATTTTCAGATGAAAAGTACAATTAAACTATTTGTACTTTTTACATCATCATATTTCAATAACACTAATAAATTAAGAATAAATCAAAATTCACAAATAAAATACAAAATATCCCAATTATTTGTGTGACTTATTGATATTATTTCAGATTTTAAATTTTTTCTTAATTTTTTAATAATTAATTTTTTCAACTTTTTAAAATTATTTTTACGTTATACACGGTTAACAATAATCAAACACTATTGTTAATTTAAATTTGGAGGGAGACGTTACATAATTATAGTAAACAATTATAGTAAACATGCATATGAAATAAACATGATGGTTATTCAAACTACCAAATATTGGTTATTAGTTATTGTTGTTGCATCTATGGTGGTTCTCATATAATTTCAATACCATTACATGATCTATCTCTTAATTAATCATGAACTTCCTCATCTTTATGGATCTACCTTCCCTCCCCATTCTTTTATTCTTTCTTGGATTTGGCGATGGAATATGCCTACAATTTTTTCTAGAGTAACTATACTCAACAAATTCTTACAATTCACAAAAATTAAAAAATCATGAACAATAGAATTATGACTTTCAATTTCATACCTTTTTACTCTTAGCATTTACCTATTGCTATAACAATTTAAACTCAATTTAACCCATCTCCTTACTTGGGGAACGATTATGTAACTTTTACTCAAAGATATCACAACATTAGGTAATCAATCTCACATAAAAAAAATTCTACTATAGAAGTTGTTGTTAAAATTCTACTCTGGAGATGGGAGTGGCGAGCAAAGCAGGGGGCTGGGCATTCAAGGCCTTCACTCATCTATCTGTCTATCTGTTTGTCTATCTGTTTGTCTATCTGTCTGTCTGTCTGTCTCTCTCTCTGTGTCTCTCACACATCTATCTATGCTCTCCTTTCTCTATCTCTCTCTGTCTCTTTTGTTCATCTCTCTTGTCTCTATCTCTCTTGTTCATCTCTCTTCTCTCGCTCTCTCTCTCTTCTCTCTTTATCTCTCTCTTTTTCTATGTCTTTCTCTCGATCATCTCTTTTCGCTCGCAGTCTCTTTTTCTGTCTCTCACTCTCTATCTCTTTCTCTCTCTCTCTCTCACTCATCACTCTTCTCTGTCTGTCTGTCTCTCTCTATGTCTATATTTTTGTCTCGGTCTCTCTTCTTTTTCTCTCTCTCACTCATCACTCTTCTCTGTCTTTCTGTCTTTCTCTCTGTGTCTCTCGCTCATCTCTCTTTTCTCTATCTCTCTCTGTCTCTCTTCTCTTTATTTCTCTCGCTCATCTCTCCATGTATCTCTCTCGTTTATCTCTTTTCGCTCTTTTTCTCTCTCTCTTTGTATATCTCTTTTCACCCATTTTTTCATCTTTCTCTCTCTATTCTCTTTCTCTATCTTACTCATCACTCTTCTCTCTCTGTCTGTCTCTATCTCTCTTTCTTTATGTGTCTTTCACTCATCTATCTCTTCTCTCATCTATTTTCTTTCTCTGTCTCTTTTGTTCAGCTTTCTTGTCTCTATCTCTCTTGTCTTTATCTCTCTTTCTCTATCTCTCTCATTCATCTTGCTTCTCTCTATCTCTGTCTATGTCTTTCCTACTCATCTTTATTCTCTCTCTATCTTTCTCTTTTTCTATGTCTTTCTCTCGATCATCTCTTTTCGTTCTCTTTCTCTCTCTCTTTGTCTATCTCTCACTCATCTCTTGTTTCTCTCTGTCTAGGTCTCTATCTCTTTTCTCTCTGTGTCTCTCTCTCTGTCTATCTCTTTGTCTCTCTTTCACTCATCACTATTCTCTCCCTCTCCTCTACCACAAAAGTTTGGTCGGAAAAAGTTTAATTTCAGCGGCTAAAAAATATGTTAGTCGCGGTATAGATAGTTTTGGCGACTAAAATAATTTAGTTGCTGACTGAAAAATAAAAATTTATTTTTTACCTTTGACGACAAAAAAAAACTGATTTTTAGTAACAAAAAAAAATGGGCTACAAAAAAATATTTTTCATTGACCATAAAAAATTAATTTTATTTTGACAAAAAATATTGTTCATTAAAATATTACCCCTACTCCTACCAAAAAAAAAAAAAAATCGTAAAATAAAAATGAAACAAAATTTCCCCCCTTTTTCAGTACCCGCCCGCCCAAACTTCCCCCCTTTTTTCCCTGTTTTCCCCCCCTTTTTCATTTCCTTTCAGGTTTGCACAGCCAAGGCTTCCGTCCCCTCCTCCCTCCTTCCACCGCTGTTATCAAAGAGAAACCCACCACCCACAGAGGCCCTCTAGGGTTAGGGTTTCTCTCTCTCTCTCTCTCTGAATCTAGTTGATCGGTGTTGTTTGTGGATCCAAAAATGTCAAACAAATCACCATCTGGTTATGGAACGTCACCCACCACCGCCACCAGCAGCAGACGGCCACCGCTTCCGCCGCCGCCACCACCACCACCACCACCGTCAACCTTCATCTCTCACGCCAAAGCTCAGACTCAATCCCTAATGGCCACGCACCGGCCATGGAAAGAGCTCTTCGACTTCTAGCATTGAAACCCAAATATCAACAAGGTACTCTCAATACCTCTCCAAATATCTCTATTTTCCCAAAATTTTCTCAACAAAATCTTACTGACCCATCTGTGATTTTCTCTCTTTTTGGAAACCAATTAAGTGCTTGAAGGTTACTATTCTTAGTTCATTTGGCAATTGTTACTAGGCATTTGAATGATTTCTACACTTTGAATTAAGCTGTATTATTCAAAGGGTCTTGCTGCCCTGGGCTTAAGAAAAAGAAGAAGAAAAAATCAACACTTTGCATCTATTTCAGACCAAGTTTCACTAATTTCATAACTCTTTTAGTATTTTCACCTGTTTTCAAAGCACATTTTACATCAATCCTAGTATTAGACAATGCCCCAGTGCACTTGTTAGTATTTGCCTTATTTAATTAAGATAAGTTGTGATTTATGAAATGCAATAGTTTAATCACCAAACTGAAACACAGATTTTGAGGTCATCCATTGAAACCCTAGAATGACATTTCATTAAACAAAAAGCAAAATGAATTACTAAAACAGGAAAAAAAATTATTCTTATTATTTCGTCTAGAATTCTTCATTACACATGATGAGGCGATTCAGTACCCATCAAAGTTTTAAACTTTAACCTTGTATTGAGCTTAACGTTTGAATCCTCTTTTATTAGAGTCAAAAGTTAATTAAGACATACCAAAAATCAAAGATTGTGGAGACATCTTTTGTGTGGAACATATTGTGTTGATGTTACTAAATTAGCCTGTTAACGACTAAGTTACATAATTGAAAATTCACATTGTGTGTTGATTTCAAAAACGCTAATCACTTCGAAAATGGAATAATCCTTTGAATTTTATTAAGATAAATGCTAACAAGTGCGTCATGGCCATCGTTTAATGTTGGGAAGTATGTAAAAGGTCTCTTGAAAATATGTAAAAATGTTTAAAAAATGTATTAATTTCAATAAAAGTGCATTGAAGTTAGTGAAAAGTGTATTGTGTTCTACAAATATTGTCTTTTACTTATGCAAGAGAAACCTTTAGATTAGTTATAGTTATAAAACCTTTAGCCAGAGAAATGTCACAATTGGTTCCTAATCATCACTCTATGCTCTGTTTAATGATATCACTGACTGAATTGAATCAGTTAATTGAAACTAGTTTACATTTTTGTTTTATGTATTATGAAACTAGTATAAAAACTAGATGATAGATTATTCAATCTTTTGTCATTGTCAATCAATTTTATGTATTATGAAACTAGTTCATGTTAGACCAATATTGAAAAACAAATTTAAATTTTTGTTTTTGTTTTTATTATTATTATTATTATTTATTTATTTTTGGTAGAAGAATTAATGTAGGGACTGATACCAAATATATGATTACATCCTTGGTTGTAGATATTCGACAATGAGTAAAGCTCTCCTTAAAACTGGACGACCCATTTTCTTTTCCCTATGTGAATGGTATGCCTTCAATTTTAATCTCCTTTCTTTAATTAGTTTAAAATACCATACAATTAATTGTTTTCATAACTATATTATATATTCATCAAAAAGGATGATCTGGTTTTTTTAGGCGCCAAGAAAACCCAGCGACTTGGGCAGGTTATTTTAATCTATCATTAAAAGAATTGTTTTCTTGGTCTTTATCAAACTTTTTCATATTGTTGTCTTTTTTATTTTTATTTTTTTTTTTTTGAAGCATCTAGATTATAGGTAAAAAATCACTATGAGAGAGAGAGAGAGAGAGGGGGGGGGGAGTTGACTAAAGACAAGAAAATGTTTCTAAAAATAGTTTTGAAAAATCAAACCAAACTGAGTCGAAATGTTTCAGTTTGGTCCATGGTGTGAAATTTAACTGAAGAGAAGTCAGTTTCTGTGCTAGCAAATTTCACATCCATCCTTGTCCAAATATTTACAATCCTCATTAACTGTAATGTTAAAAGCATACATGAGGTTTCTCTAAGAGAAACCAATAGAGAAGTTTATAACTTCAAAAACAAAAACAAAAACAAAATTAATTTGAAAAAAAAACAGCAGCAAGTCAAATTGGATCTAGGAATGTGACAACAAAAACTGAATCATGAATGCCATGTTTGGATCTTGGATTTTCTGATAGATTTGTAAAGAAAATGAAAATGCAAGAGAAAAGAAATGAAGTCGAAACTAAGGGCTTTTTTTTCCCTTCACTTTTTAAGCTTTTTTTTTTTTTTTTTTTTAAATGTTTTTGGAAACAAAAACAAAGAAAAGTTTGAAAACACATTTTGTTTTCATTTTTGAGCTTTAAGAGTTTTCGAACAATGAAGACAACTCAAAAGTATAAGAAAAAAAAATGGAGTGCTTTTTAGAGGGAAAAAAATGCGAAAATAGTTTGCCAAATAAAGTTGGAAAAATTACATTCAAGTGGAAATGAGAGTTGTGTGTCGTGCCACAACTCTTACTTACACTATACACAGATTCGCTTGTACCTTCGTAAAAGTATAATTATTATGAGTTATCATTTAAATGCACTTTTTCCAATAAGTTTTCTATATCGGCTTGAAAATGGAAAATGAAAATGATACAAAGCACATTATTTCTTTTTGCCTTTTATTTTCCTTTTAACAAATTCAAAATCCAAACATAGCTGATATGATAGAATGAATGAATGCAGTAAAACAAGGGGGAAATTGAATTTTCATGAAATGTAAATTTAAGCCAAGAGCCAAAAGTTTCTCTGGGACTTCGTATTGAGAAGATAGCCTCCATCTTGGCCCTTTTTCTGAACTGCAACACAGATGCACTTGCTGTTCTCTATCAAATACTCTGCTGTGTCTAGTCCTCTCAATGACCCATTCCTCCTCTGCCTGTTAATAATTTATATATATGTAGACACATACAAAATGAATTAGAAAATAATAGTGTGCTAGATAATCAATGAATATTTGAATTTTAATGATAAAGACCAGGAATAATCCTTTGAATTTTATTAAGATCTGCCATTCGTTGTTCAACTCCTGAAGGTATACTTGTAATGCATTGAAAATAATGTGTAACAGGTTATTTTAAGGAAGGAAGGATGTGGCAATACTTTCTTTTCTCATCCTTTTCCGCCTTCAGTTGTACTCTGATTTTTAGGGAGGATTGTTTTTTATCCTATTTCATCCTTCTTTTTTGGCACTTTCAAGAACCTCATATTTAGCTAGTTTTATAAGAAACACACCTTTGTACGGCTTGGCCTTACCAAGGATAGGACTGCACTTGCTGTTACCACTTTGGCCACAAAGCCAATGGTCTTCTTTCACCTTTTTAGTCAATATGATATAGGGTATGAACCAGGAGGTATCTCAATGTACACTCATTCCTGTTTATGAACAAATTGCGTATAGGAATTTATAATTTATAGGAGTTCTGGCCAATTAGATTTAACCCATTCATTAAATCAAATTGCCTTACAAGGAATAAATAACTGGCTTGGCACAGGTGAGTTTTTGTGGAATTGATTTGAGTTGATTCTTGCCGGCAATTTAATCCCAAAATTAGAGAAAATTGAAAGTCAATAGAGAAAATTGGAGAAGGAAGCAAGCATGGTTTAAGCCAGCAAGATGTGTGTACTAAAACACAAACAAAATACAAAAGATAAAAACAAAAATAGAAAAAAGTAAGTCAAATCTGTAAGAAAAGATTAGAAATAGAAAAAAGCTTTTGATTAGTGCTTTACATGGAACCTTTACTAACATTTTATGACAACGATATTCTGTTTCACATTTCAGTCTTTTACTATTTATTGGAGAATCCCCTTAGGGGCTAGTCACACGAAAAATTTGAAACTGCATTTCCAGACCAGAGAGAAGGGGGGGGGGGGGGGAAAAGAAAAAAATGTACAAACTATATTATGAGTTGTGAATGACATGATGTGATATTTGGCTTTAGTCATCACTCTAATCAAAAACCATAAACCGATTAGATACATACAGAAACCATAAACCATAATTTGTGTAAAACTTAACTTTATCTGAATACCCTTGACTAAAGCATAATAAACCATAAACCAAATTATGGTAATGTGAAATCAAATTAAAAACCCCTAATTAGATAATGTGAATTTATATAACCGATTAGGCAGTTATTGTGATTCTTTTAGCAATTCTATGGGCATTTATATAACCGATTAGATACATACAGAAATAATATTATTTTTTTTTGTGTGTGTGTGTGTTTACAGGCGCCTCCAAGGAATCACCCACTATTACTTTTGTCTGGAGTCGGGACGAATGCAACCGGATATGATCTCTCTCCTGATGTGAGTTTGTAATCTTTCTTATTGATTCTTTTATTGGTAATTTTTATTTATTAGCTTCAAATGGTAGCCGAAATATGTTCTGCTCACAGTTTCCTTGTATCATTTTGTTGGGTTTGAATGATATGTAGGTTCATTGACATGTATCACTTAGGTCATCCTAAAACGCATGTATGGCACTTGAGGATATGCTTACTATATCTCTTGGTGTGACAACCCAAAAATGAGATTTCATAAAAAAATAAATCAACCAATCCAATTCCTTAATTTTTATTACTTTTTCTTGTATTGTTCTTTAGATTACCATGAAGAATATGTTCTCTTCAGAACAACTATCCTTTAATTTGGAATATAAGGATCTCACTTCACAGTGGTGGTGCAAACTAAGTGGTTATCTGTTTCACATGGAGGCATACTTCAGTTTGCCTATTCTTGTTTCCTCTCACATTTCATATTCAAAATGTCACAATGGCAACTGAATTTGCATTTTGTTTAGGTGAGTCTTTTGACTGAAAATGGAAACACCAAGGATGATTTTGTTTAACCCCACTGATGATGCTCTGCTCACCCAGGTATATGGTTCAACTTTTTTAGTACCTTGTTGCTGGAATGAAGTCTTCTCCCTCTCACCCCAAAATCCTTTTTTTGTTGGGTCCATTTTTGTGTAGTTTTGTTTGTTTTCACTATTTCTGACATAGATCTCATGTTTTACATAAATTCACTTGCAAGAGTTGTGATTATTTTCAGTTTGGAATATGGAGAGAAGCCTTAGAATTAAGAGGGATAAATACCATGATAAAATACCAGGATGCCAACCATTGCTGCAGATGATGAGAATGAGAGTTTAATACTGTTGATAATCATATATGGTATGTGGATATTAATTAAGAGAATCTTTTCATTAGGTAAGAGAAGTTAAGAGAATCTTTAAATTAGGTAAGAGAAGTAGTTGAACATTTATAATGGTGATGTGTATGAAAATTGTGTATAGTATTTGTCTATAACTCGGGTATTCACCAACTATGCAACTTAAGTTGAATTTGATGTTTACAAGAGCAGTGTAAGACTACGTGGGCTTTATGGGAAACAAATTGTGCATTTATGAAACATCTTCACTACACTCCTGTTGTTGAAATGGAATATTGAGATGAATGTCTCAATACAACAGAGGAGAAAAGTTAGATTTGAGTACATTGGATGAAGTTGAAAGTAGGCACAACAATAATTAGTTATAAAACAAGAGAAAACTGGTTAATTCATTAGTCATTCAGTCCTGATTAATTCACTATTGAAGCTGGCAGAGGCTAAGTGAAATTACTACAGTAGGAGAATATTGTTTGCTGTTCCTGCCATGTGTAATTCTCATACTAAAAGGGCGACCCAGTTCATGATACTTCTGTTAAAACGGAATCAGTCTCTCTACGAAATAAAAATTAAAAATAAAAAAAATAAAGGGAAAGACTGTCTATATACTATCTCTTCTAGACCATGTTGTATTTGCCTTGTGCACTGGTAGAAACTTTTTCTTTTTTATTTTTATTTTTTTCATATCTTTGATGTTTATGTGTTCTGTTGATGAAAATTGGATACTTATAGTGATCATCATATAATATATGCAGGGTGGTAATTTGGTAGAGAGAAGGCTACACCAAAGAAAGTGGAAATGGATAGTCCATGGAAGTCCAGAATATCATCACTTGTCTTCTATCACATCAGTTTCCCAAGATGAATTCAATGAAAAAACCTCCTCTTTGTTTCTCACAACAGCTTCTGGATCTGTTTTGGAATATAGAGTTGTGGATTAATGATTGAATTCAATTACAATTTTGTTGCATCTTAGATTAATGATTGATAGTTGTGGATTTACTTATAGATCACTTAATGACTTTTAGCAATGACATTTGATGTAGAATTTTTTGTACAGAGGACATCTTTTTTGTATGATTTTGTGTTTGTATGGAATTATTATTTTGGGTTGGATTGTATTTGATTTTTATAGAATTTGATGTTAAAATATCAAATTTTTGTATTGTTGAAACGAAATAGAAATAGATATATGTATTATTTTGTTTAAATACAGGGTGCAGGTTGCACGGAATTTTTTTTCAGGTTGGGAAGAAATTAATTATAATAAAAAAAAACACAAAATAAAGTTTTTGGCGACTAAATTCTTTAGTCTCTAAATGTAATAATGTTGTGACTAAAACTTATCTACGACAAAAAGTTTTAGTCATTGAAAATTTAATTAATTTTATTTGAACACTTTTGGCTACTAATATTTTGGTAGCCAAAACATAACCTTTGCCGACTAACGGAATTTTAGTAGCCAAATGCTTACTTTTGGCTACTAATATTTTGGTAGCCAAAACATAACCTTTGCCGACTAACGGAATTTTAGTAGCTAAATGCTTACTTTTGGCTACTAATATTTTGGTAGCCAAAACATAACCTTTGCCGACTAACGAAATTTTAGTAGCCAAATGCTTACTTTTGGCTACTAATATTTTGGTAGCCAAAACATAACCTTTGCGACTAACGGAATTTTAGTAGCTAAATGCTTACTTTTGGCTACTAATATTTTGGTAGCCAAAACATAACCTTTGCCGACTAACGAAATTTTAGTAGCTAAATGCTTACTTTTGGCTACTAATATTTTGGTCGCCAAAACATAACCTTTGCCGACTAACGAAAATTTAGTAGCCAAAACGTTCACTTTCAGCGACCAAAAATAATTTAGTCGCCAATACTATCGCCGACAGAGTATAGGCGACCAGTTTGGCGACAAAAAATTTTGGTCGCTAAATGGTTTCGGCGACCAAATTTTGGACTTTTGGCGACCAATATTTTGGTAGCCAAAAGTGACATTTCTTGTAGTGGATGGAAAACATTTAAGTTTTTGGAACCATATTTAATTTGTTGTTTAGAAAAAAATTTCAAATTTAAAAAAAAAAAAAATATGAAAAAACATATTTAATTTGTAAAAATTATTTCTAACCACTCAAAAGATAAAATTATATAAAAAAAAACATTTTTTTTTATATTTTTAACCAAATTAATTTTTAATTTTTTTAAAAAAGTTTAAAAATACATTTCTAAAAATCAAACAGACGTATTCTAAAATTTTTTGACAAGCCATTTTTTGTGTGTTTAACTTATTTAATTATTTATTAATTTTATGATATTTTCACCATCTGATACTACAACATATAAGAGTTTTAAAGGCCAATTTTTTTAATCTCTAAAAGTGAAAATTTTGTTGCAAAAGACATTTAAAGGCTAATTTCTATCGTTGTGAGGATAGTCGCTAAAAGGTCGCCCTAAAAAGTCAAAAATTAGGCTTTTAGAGATAAAAATTCAAAAATGTTAATAATAAATAGACTTTTAGGGACAAAATAATTTGATCTCACAATGGTTTATTTTTTAAGACAAAAAATTTGATACAAAAAAGATAATAATTAATCACTAATGCTCAATTTTCATTGCTAAAAATATAATAATGACACTTTCGCAACAAAAATATTTGGCCCCTTAAAAATAATTGTCCCTAAATTTTGGTCTCTAAAACCTTAATTTTTTGTAGTGTGATAAGTGTTGTTCCATTTTAATTTTGTATTTCATAACTTATTTAAAAATAATAATTTAGCTAATTCTCATGGGAGAATCTGTAAATTAGCTAAATCTCGAGAGGAATCTGTAATTTAGCTAAACCTCAAAGGGGTGTAGGTAATTTGTCCTTATTTGTCAAAAGGGAATTTTAGTCAATTTATGATATCCGTTAATGCCGTTAATTGCGATGGGACAAGATGTAATTTTTGAAACCTCATGGGGGAATCCGTAATTTCGTTAAATCTCAAGAGAGGTATAGATAATTTGCCCAAAAAATATTTAATATAACGATGATGCTAATTGACATAATATCACCATTTAGGGATTGGGTTACAAAGACCTCAATCGAATTTTAGGATGTTAAAAAATGTTTATTAAGATTTTAATGTGTTTGAATTTGAGTTCAATAAAAATTTAATGAACCAAACTCTAATCGAGTTAATTTAGACTTGACTCGAATTTGAGTCTGTTCATGAGCATTAACGAACTAAAAAAATTATAAATTTATACTTATGTATGAGATTAAAATTACAATTAAAATTTTGATTATACAATTATCTATACAATATATATAAATATACTAAAAAATTAATATCTTACCAAAATAATAATATCTACCATTACTATTATATAAATGTATTATCTATAGTTAGTTATTATTTACATATAAATAAATTTAGCTATTATATTTACATTATTTAAATATATAAATAACATATTTATCTTATTTCATATATATTTTAATATTATTTAATATATAAATAATGTATTTATTTTATCATTTAAATAAATGTAAAACAAGCCGAACTTTATTATGTTTGAACTTATTTGTTAAGATTTTAACGAGTTTAAGTTCGAACTAGAACTTAATAAAAATTTAACCAATTTAGTTCAAACAAACTCTTACTGTACCGAGCCGAGCTCAAACCTATTCACGAACGACTCTATTCATTTGAAGCCCTGTCCAGAGATAAGCTCATCTTTATACTTTATCTCTTCATACCCATCCATACTCTTCTTGTGGGCTCCAAAAAGAACAAATCACATTTTATTTTATAAAATACATGATTTAAGTTTATAATTCTATTGGTCATTCATTTTATAAAATAAAATGTGATTTGTTCTTATATTTATAGATGTTTGATAAAATTACTTTTTTGTATAAATGACTTTTATTGTAGAACTTACAAGATAGACTATTTGAATCATCGAAAAAAGTTTGAATTATGACCCACAAGAGAGGTATGGAGAGCTAAAAATATAGAGAGGAGTTTATCTAATCTATCCAATATTTGTTTGCTATTTTTTTCTCCTATGTGTTAAGGGCAAGGTGATTACATTCTAAAAGTGAGATTTATTCTTCCTATATAGGTATATTATTGATTGGTGATACCATATGTGATGTGGTATCATTGTTATATTAAATTTTTACTTAAAAATAAGAACCATTTCACTTTTTAGTACTGTCTCACAGAAAAATTATGTGCGGTCTTGAGTAAATTCACTTGATGTCTCAACTTATTATTGATGGGTTAAAATTATACAATTCAATATTTTGTTAAGATTGTAAAAAATAGGGTAAATTATAAGATTTGTTTAAAATATGAATTACTCTTATAATTTGAAAAATTATAAATATTTTAATGTTATCATTTTTTATTTAACAAAATTAAATAAAATGAGTAAATTTATAAATGTTCTCTTATATAATGATAAAAGCCTAAATTATTAATTGAAATAAATTTCGGACATCATTAAAAACTGTTAATTGATTTGATGGTTTATTTATAAAAGGAGTCATTTGTTATGAAATTAAAAACTTTAAGAGACGTGATGTAATTTTAAAATCACAGTGATCAAATTATATTTTAAACAAATGTTAAATAGTATATTTAGAGCACCTCTTTGATACTTCGAATCTGATATGACACTCTAACAGTCATATTTTGACAACAAGGATCAACTCCACATAAGGGTGGAAATTTGCAACACGACACAATAACACAACTCGAACGGTATGCGAAATTCGCGAGTTAGGGTTAACCATTTTCTGATACAAACACATATATGACACGACCCGATAACACGAATATTAAACAAGTCAGGTTATTGTCATATCTATATAACACGAAATTGACACAGATAACCTGTATAATTACATTTTAATATTATTTTCACTAAAGAATATGAAGACATTTTTTAATCTCTATTAAAAAGTATGTAAAATACGATTTAAGTTTAATATAGGTTTTGTTTTTGCTTTTAATTGAACTTAATATATTTTTTGCCTATTATTTGAGTTAATCTAATAAAAAATATATTTTTTATAAATTAGGAAAATAAAATTAAGTTGAAATCAAATATTTTTATAAATAATTTTATTTAATAGAGATTAGTTTTATTAAATTTAATTTGTGAAGAACTTTTCAAATTTTTTTCAGACATTTGATATTTTTGGTTAATAGTGAAATTTTTTGACATGACACATTAATACGACATGAACTGGACGCGGACTGAAAATGACACGACACAACAACACGAAATAATAAACGGGTCAAATTAGCGTTGAGGTAATTTTGACACGAATCCAATATGACACAACATGAATACAACCCAACACAACACGACGTCCATATGTCAAATGCTGAGTTGGCATTTAGTATGAACTCAACGTGTCAAATTTGACAATTCCGTATTTATGTCAAATGTTGAGTCCACCCAATAAAATAGTTTTATTTTTAAAAATAATAGAATAATAGATTTGACATATCAAGCAGGGAGTTTCTATATCAAATTGACATATGCCAATTTATCACCTAAGCCTTCAAAAAAATTTGGTACACCAAATTTTGAAGGTTATGCTAGATCCAATTTGGCAGTCCAACAACTCTATTTTGACATAAAGAATGAAGCCCACCCAACACGTCAAATGCTGAGTTGGCATTTGGTATGAACTTAACATGTGAAATTTGGCATGCTCTATGTTTATGTTAAATGTTGAGTTCACTCAATAAAATAATTTTATTTTAAAAAAAAAAAATAATAATTTGACATAAAAACTTGAGTTCACTCAATAAAATAATTTTATTTTTTTAAAAAATAAAATAATAAATTTGACATAAAAATAGAGACTTTTTATATCAAATTGATAGATGTCAATTTTTTAGCGAAGCCTTAAAAAAATTTGGTACATCAAATTTACAAGTTTTGCAGACCGCTCGAGCGAAGACCTCAGTCTCACGCTTGAGACCGTCGAGCGAAAAATTTACACAACTAGTACTTTTGCAGAGTTTACAGACCGCTCGAGCGACCGAAATTGTGCTCGAGCAACCACCCTTATTTTTGAACCTCCGCTCAAGCGAAGGAAGTGGCGCTCGAGCGAAGACCTTATTTTTAACAAATTTGACTAAGTGTTTTGAAACACATTTTGACATTTTCATTGCATCTTAGACATTCTTAAGCCTTAAATAAGATATAATAATGACGATAAGACTTAGAAACACACTAAGAACGAAACATAATGAGTTAAGTATTTTTCGAGTGTGTGTATCAATATAAGTATCTGTTATGTTGTGTAGGTCACATGCCGTAAGCTATTTGATTTGTCTGCTCTGTCTATCTGCTTCTGGAACCATCCATGAGTAATAACTTTGTAAAGCTATGTTCAATTGATAAGTATTTTCTGAATGATATAAGATGATCTGTTTTCTGAAATATTATTTTTTGTATGAATAAATAGTTGTCCAATGTTTCAGAAATGTACTCGTGGCATCATTAGCTTTAGATGACATCTGTTATCTGTTCTGTTATATCCTAGTTATGGGCCAACTGTACGTCTCATAAGTCAACTGTTATGGATCCTTTTGTATACGTCTCGTTTATGGGCTAACTGTACGTCTCATGAGCTAATTGTACCGTCTACATGCACGTAAGTCAACTGTTTGCCTTTATGGTCGTCCCTTTATGGGTTAACTATTTCTACTAGTGCTAATGAATGTACCACATATGATTAATCGCAAATTCTGATTATGAGTATGATTCTGAATCTGTTTCTGTCATGAACTCTGATTTCTGAACGTGATTATCATTCTGTTTCTGTTAACTACTGAATTCTGATTTTTGTAACTATCATGGATAATGTTGATTAAACCTTTTACCTCATTCTTATTCACTAGGCTCCCGCTCACTGTATTATTAATATATGTAGGTGACCTGGCGCGTGACCAAGCTCATTGATGATCGCCTAGAGTTTTGTTTTGTCGGCCAACTTTTCTGCCTCTCGATGGGGTTCCAGAAATAGTCTAGTGATCATGTTTTGTGAACTATGTTTTAAACCTTGTTTTCTTTGTGAATTTCGAACATGCTTCTATTTATTTGTATATTGGGCTAAGTCCCATTTTGACTTTATCTATACAAGTCAGTGACGTAAGATTACTGTAATTATGATGTCACGTGTATGTATATAAAGTTTGAAATTTTTGTCCCATGAATGTCTACACAGCTCAACGGACTATGTATGTGTTTATATATCTGCTTCCGTTAGTTCTTAAATTATATGTTATTCCGTATAAAGACTTTTGGTAATCTAAGGGTTACTGGCTGGTTACGACGCTAAACCTATAGGGGCGGGTTTGGGTCATGACACCAGCGTAACACCATTTCTCCTAAACTTGAGAAGAACATTCGGCACATGATCGGGCCATTGTTGCCCCATAATGTCATGGCCTGTGTATAATGTTTGATGTGGCTAGTTGGATCCCTTTTGCCATCATACAAGTTGAATTTTGACAGGGTAAACCTCTTTGGTTAATCTGCACTATTTATTGCTTAGGAGAATAGGGATGCTAAATCATTCGTGAAAAGTTTACGTTTGACGGGCTTTATATGGCCTTCGGTTCGACCATCGATCCAGCTTCGCAGATCATTCTCTGAATTATTCGAGGAATCCTTTCGGGTGACCCAACACTTCTTCTGCATCCGATCGGGATTACTGCTGGCAGTTTAGCTTGTGGCCCGATGAAGATTAGTTCAAGTTTGATCATTGGCAGTTCTGGCTCGTTCGCAAAGCCTTCTTCGGGTCGCGCGTAGTTCTTCTTTAAGGGTCTCCACTTTTGCCATCAGTCGTTCAACAAGTTGACCCTGTTGATTTTCGGGGTTCGGAAGAGCTATTCGAATTGAATTTTCTGGAGTATCCTCGGAATTATGGCCAAAATTTTCACTAGCCATATTTTTTGTCACGACCCAAACCCGCCCCTATGGGTTTAGCACCGTAACCGGCCAGTAATCCGAGATCACCGAAGGCCTGCTTAACAGTAAAATAGTAATATAGAGTACAAGGGCTGGCGGAAGCCAAAACAGTAATACAAAGATGTCCAATGAGCTGTGACAGTCTGTATGCAAAAAGACTTTTCAAAATATATTCACATTCGAAACAAAACAGTATGTACATACATCATATATAGATATTCAGGTTAGGGACCAGATCTCCACCATAACAGTGTAGTACAAGTACAGTCTATACAGTATTACAAAAACAGATACAAAAAGGGGGAAATCTAAAACACCCCCAAAAGCCCTAGCTTGAAGGACTTGGAACCTCTCAGTGAGGCACAGTGGTTGGCTTTGACAAAACGGGAGCTTAGCCTGACGCTTCTAGCAACGGTCCGGTGCCTGAACACCTACATATATATATGAGCAGTGAGCTAAAGCCCAGTGAATAACATATACGTAAAGAGATTAAGAATGAATGTCCTTTCAGTATTGAAAATAGTCATTTATCAGTATAACAGTTATTCGATCATAGCAGTCATAAGTGGTACATCCAATAGCAAACAGTATAGTAAGTCTTAACAGACCGAATAGTTAGTTGATGGCCATCATATCAGTAAACAGTAGTGGTTCCAGCATGGGAACCAACAGAGATCTCTGTAACAGTAGCAATAACAGTTCAGTAACAGTAAATTGCTATGGATGCCACGAATACAGTTCACAAATAGGACAAACATTCATTCAGTAAACAGTGTCATTTCATAAAGCAGTACAGTAAGAAAATAATCTCAATTGAACATATCTTTATAACATTGTTACTTACAGAGAGCACTGGGCTATAAGCAGCTAGAGCGTCCTCGGATGCCAACCCTACATAGTTACAGAACGAACACACACTAAGCTACACAGTTGGGAAAATAATAACTTAATCCCTAATTTGCCTCGGTGCGATTCTACATCAATATCCTCCTTAAGATGCCTTAAACATGCCGTAGGAATGCCTAGGATGGAAAGAGGATGCAAAGATGCACTTTTAAACACTTTTCAAAATTTTCAGAAAACAGGAGTCCCGCTCGAGCGTGTGTAGACGTCCCCGAACGCCCCGGGAGGGTTGTCCCGTTCCGTTCGTTTTGGGCTCACTACAGTTCAGGACTCAATGTCACGGTTCTTAATCTGAACCAAAGAGTCCAAATCCGGCAAATCGTTTTAAGAAAACAGATTTTTAGAAAAGAAGTGCCAAACATGGACTGCTTTGCCAGATACAAAGTCGCCACCTAAATATTTTATTTTTGGGAAATTTAGGAAACCCCGACTCGTTGCCTAAGGCCACGTGTCCGTCATCACCAAAGTTGCCTCGGCTCGGGAGCTTGGGTACGATTGGGGAAGGTCACTTCGTGAGCACCTCCGCTCGCCCGATCAAAGATCGGCCTCTACTAACCATGATATCAAGTTTTGAAAACATTATGTGTTCTTATTCCAATTATTAGCCTAGATTTTACTATGTGATGCGCACAGCAAACAAGTATAGACCGGGTTGCCTGAATTGAAACAAAACATTTCATGTTTATTTTTTAAAGATGGTTTGCTACTCGCAAGTAGGCTTAAAATATAGATTTTGCCACCCTCGGGTGGGCTTAGAAAACATGGTTTTGCCACTGTCTAGTGGGCTTAAAACTCACAGTCAATGCATTGTTCCAATCCAAACAACTCAACCTTCACCCACAGGCATTCAAGCAGTTATATCACATAAGCATATAGCCTCATGGTAAGCATGCTATCATGGCAGTCACTCACACTCATGCAAGGATGCTAAAGCATACAAACTTACCGAGTACTCCAAGCCAAAACAGAAACTGATTAGAAATCATGCATGATCCTAATTATACAGAAATGCCTAATGCCACACATGCAATAATGCAACTATAGCAGGCTCGGCTATTCTAAACATGGCATATGGAATGCTACAGCTATCAAGTATTCAAGTTGGAATTGAAATACAAATGCAGTTAGTATGATGCGCCGAGCCCGGTGTATGCAAAACAGATGAATGAATGCAAACATGCTATCATACTGTATGCTAATTGAAACATGCCCTAATCTAGCCATCATAAGCTGGTAAATAAAAGGGAGAAAGACGTGGGGTTGGAAGACATACATCACACACACGCACACTTATTACAATATTACCCTCGCTCGGAGGGTCCGAATAAATAATATACAGTCCTAAATGAATAATGTAGTCCCAATAAGTACAAAATCTTAATTAATTAACAAATTAATCTAGGAAAGCAATAAATGGCACGCAAATCCATGGACCGCCTCGGTTCTGTTCCAAATGATGAATGATACATGCTCGGGTTGCTTGGCGCAAAAATCCATTGCGACGCTCCAATTAGCCTTTGTTTACAATTAAGCCCGGAATGTTGCGCGAAGCCCCAAAAGATTGCCGGTTTTTGATTTGCTGCAACAGAGAGCAGGAAAGGGGCATGGCAATGTATTTTCACATATGTATGCTTGACTACTCTTCAAGGAGTGTAGTCCTCGATCCTCATGCCATCAATCACGCATCTCGATGCATGATGGTCGAGGAGTCGAATCGCACGACTTAATATGAAATGAATGCACACATAAACACAACAAGACCTAAACTCCATCATGGATAATCTAGAGTGTCGGTGACCGGGAATTGAGACACATTCCGTCACTCGGAGTACGAAACGTCCCTCGTTTCCCGTGCTTAGGCTAACTCCTATCCCAAACACAATGCAATATGCATGGCATGCATGAATGCAACTAACATACAGCCTAGCATACACAACGCTATGAAATGGCATACACAATGCACGATGTAACACGGCATACACGATTCTCTAACATACAACCTAGCATACGCAATGCTATAAATTTGGAATGGCATACACAATGCATAATGGACTTACACCAACATGAGTGGACCTCAGCCACACTCACATCAGTGGCCATTAGATGAAAATGAGACACTCGAGATGCGTGCACACATGCACGCAAACTGAGGACCGAACCTAAGGCACAAATGCCACTCTAACAAGGCATGGCAAGGCACGAAATATGGCATACAAACATGCAAGTTCCAGCACTAAAATATGATGCAAAATGGCCCCGAAACATGGAAACATGGCACCCGATGCATGGAATGGTCCCGAAACACAAAACTAGGCACATGCATTGGCCTATAACTATACAAAGCATGCATTATTTGATCATGAAGCATAAAGACAGAACCAAGGCAGTCCCAAAACATGAACAATTCTAGTTCAAAGCATGGCCAAAAGATGCTAGCAAGATGGACTAAAATAGCATGCGATTTCGACTAGCAAACATGATTTACATGGCATGTATATGAAGCAAGTGAGAACTCATCAAACCAGAAAAAATCAGTGAATAAAACATGCCAAAACATGCCCAAATAACCTTTGAAATGCAACCAACACTTGCACAAATGATGGGTTCTTTTAAAGGGCATACAAAGGGGTTATTAAGCACATGCATCAAGGACACTTAGCATGGCACAAAAAACTCTGAAAATCAAATATGATAGCCCTAAAACTCACCAAATTGGCCTTGAAATCAGTCAACAAGGCATGCAAGATAGGGCCTCTTTGAAAGGCCAAAATGACCACCAAACAAGTCAAGGTGAGAGGGGGTCATCCCCCTCTGATTTGGAGGCTCAAAATAGTTTCAAAACCACTAGAAACCCACTGGATTCCAGTGGCTAGAAGGTCAAACAAGGCATGCAACAAGGGCTAGGGTGTAAGGCTCAAAATAAGAGAGAATCAAGCACGTAAGGAAGCATGTGACCTCAAATAAGAAAATTCCCTTAATCAAACATAAATATGATGTCAAAACAAGGCTTTTTCCAGTTTATAACAAGTCTCAAAAATGAACACAAGTAGGGCTAATCTATCATGCAAAAATGGCCCTAAAAGAGAGATTACAGACAAGGGGCATCAGCTGGCCCTAAATAGCAAAGAGTCCTTTAACAAAGTTGAAGAGGGGCTCAAAACAAGGCACTTTACAGTTTACATCAAGTCTCGAAAATGAACAAAAGTGAGGCTAAATCAACATGCAAGAAAAAGGCCTAAAAGAGAAATAAAGAGGCAAGTGGTAACAGCTGACCTCAAACAGAGGAGAGCCCTTCAACGAAATTGAAGAGGGGCTCAAAAAAAGATATTTCAAAGTTTATGACCAAGTCCAAAACAGCTCAAAAATAAGCCTAAAATATCATGCAAAAATAGGCCTAAAAGAGGGATAAAGAGACAAGAGGTAATAGGAGACCTCAAACAGCAAGAGGTCCTTGATCAAACATGGAGAGAAGCTCAAAATAGGACTATTTTCAGTTTGGTTCGGAGCCCAAAAATGTGAGCAAAAGGGACTAAGATATAGAACAAGATAGTGCAAGAAAAGGGAAAATAGGAGCTTACCCTTGTAGCACAACTTTCCAGCAACTTTTGGTCCAAGAAAATGAGCTTCCACCCTCTGCAAATAACCTCCAAGGGGCTGGAATGGAGTGTGGAGGTGTGGTGTTATGGGTTGGTGTATAAAATGGCCAAGAAGCTAGGATTTTGGAGCTTGGAATAGAGAGAGATGAAGGTTTGTATGCAAAACTCCCAAATGATTTTTTTCAACCTCCAAAATGAAGCTAAGGGTGCTGGTTTTAAAGAGGGAGAGGGGCAAGAAAAGGGGGAAAAATAAATTCAAATTTCCACCCAAAAGGAGAGACCCTCGGACAGAGGGTCAAATGCAGAATAGCTGGCACAGCTGGAACACACTCAGGAGGGCAAAAATGGCCGGCCAGCTCAAAAGGGCCAAAGTGGTTAGCCAACATGCTAGGTGGCCGGCCGACCAATTTAGGTGGCCGGCCGACCAGGTCAAAAGGGTCAAGGTGGCCGGCCACCCCTAGGATGAAGCCCCAGAAGTTATCTTTCCAATGCCGCAAACCTTGCATCAAAATTCCTCCTGTGGAAAAAGTTATGCCAGTTTTGGTGAAGCCGCGCAGATTCGGTCCAACCGGATTGATCCCCTACTTCAACCAATCATATCTCCCCCGCCCGGACTTGTCCTTAGAAGATTCTTGAGTGTAAAATGAAGCCCCGGAAGTAAGCTTTCCAACGGTGGTGGCCTCATATCTTAATTCCTTTTGTGCAAAGAGTTATGCCCGTTTCGGTGAAGCCGCGCAGATGTTTTCCTCCTTCCCAGATTCATGCTGAACCACTTTTGTCGAAAAAAAAGCTGATTTTTTAGAAAAATTGCTGGCCTCCCACCCTCCTACAAGCTTTATAACAATGAAAATAAGGTCTCCACCAAAAATGAACCAAGACGGATGCAAAACGGAGGTTCGGGGGGCCAAAACACGCAGTTCGGGGCCCCGAAAACAGGCTGTTAGGCACCGAAAGTGGCGTTCGATCACGAAGTTGGTCTCTCGGACCACAGTGTCCCTCCAAAGGGAGGAAATAAGGTGTATGCCAAAAACCGGAGCAAACGGAGGTGGTTAAGCGGTCCCGAACCGAGGCACACGGCCGACGGCCCCGAAAAATCGAAAACCGGGCTCCAAACGGGAAAAATGGCCTACGACCACGAAACGTAGCCTACGGCCACTGAGAGATAGTCTATGAGACCTCTCCCTCCCTTCGGAAAGAGAAAGCAAAGAAAACAGGGCCTGGTTCGCAAACCGAAGCAAGGTACAAAAGAGTCCGGAAGTCCAGAGGCAAGGCTCGCAGCTGAGACTCTGCAACCTCAGAATGAGCACGATATGCGACATCACCAAGCGCTCAATCGGTGACGTCTGAGTCTTAAGGTCGGTCAAAAATGGGGTGTCTACAGCGTGGCTTTCTCCGTTCGAGCGGACATGCAGACAAAAAGGCTCCGCTCAAGTGTGGATTCCTCCGCTCGAGCGGATTGTAAAAGTATTGGATGCACGAAATTCACGCTCAATGGGCGCTCGATACCCGCTCGAGACTGAGACACAAGTCCTCGCTCGAGCGTGCATTCCCCTGCTCGAGCGGACTGTAAACACATGCAAAGTACTGGATACATGCATTTCCCGCTCGAGCGTCACTTTACCCGCTCGAGCGGACATGCATGAACAAAAGTTGTACGCTTGAGCGTGGAGTTTCCCGCTCAAGCGTGAGTCCAAATTCTGGAAATTCCAGATTGAACCTTCAAGCTCAAAATCAACTTTTAAAGCATCAAATCCGATCCTTTTGGGCTAATTTTCTAGAAAACTCTTGTAAACTCATAGTATAACATGTTTTGAAGATCAATTTGCAAAATCAAAGCCCAAAGGTAGTTCAATTAAACACAATTTCAAGGAAAACTTCAAGAACATAATTTAAATGTAACATGCAAGTGTTTAATTGAAATAAAAGCTTCAACTACAAGCTCAAATGCAAGTTTAAACTCAAATCATGGTGAATTCATGGACTATAACCACAATGTGGGCTTGCATGCAAGAATCTCATGGAAAACAACCTTAAACTTCATAATATGCACATGCATGCATGATTTAGCTCATAATTCAACAACTTAAAACCAATTCTAGACTTAGATCACTAAACCTTCATGAAACATGCAAAATACAACTTAAATACAAATTCAAGAAGATGATTCTCCTACCTTAGGTCTCAATTCAAGATGTAGGAGCTCAAATGTGCAATCCTCTCTTCAATTCTTCTAATTCTCCTAGCAAAACTTGTTGAACTCAAACTATCTCCTATCTCTCTCTCTCTAGTCGGTTAGGCTCAAGAAGTGGGCTGATGAAATGATATAAAATCAAGTCTCAACGTGTTGTAGAGATAGGCCACCAAATGGCAAAAGGGTAAATAAGTCTAACTTATGTAATTTAGCTTTATTTAATTTAATTCAATCATACCAAATCACATTTCGATGAAACATGCCATAAAATCACATAAATTCTAATTAGCATGAAACACCAATCAATTTCAATTTCGGCCACCGATATGGCCTTCAATTCGCAATTCAAAGATAAAACACGAACAGATCAATTAACAGTCAAACAGATAGAAATGCGTTTAAACTAACATACGCAATCAATCAGTCAGTATCTCAGTCAATCAATCACTTAACATGTTTAATCATAGATTAGCACTAATCAGTGGTGAGGGTTGTCACAGTCTCCCCTCCTTACAAAGAGTTTGGTCCTCCAAACTCGAATTACCTTCATTTTGGAAGAATCCTGGATCCAGAGGGAACAGTTTAAGGTATCTCTTGATCATATCGTCTTCCCTTTCCCAAGTGGCATACACGCCACCATGGTTTTTCCAGTCAACTTTCACTAACGGAATCTTTTTGTTCCTCAACTTCTTGATCCGTCTGTTTACAATCTGAATAGGCTGTTCTTCATAAGTGTAGTCATCACTTAGCACTACACGGGTAGGCTCAATCATATGGAAGGGATTCCGAAGGTAATCCCTCAACATTGAAATGTGGAACACGTTATGCATATGCTCCATTTCAGGAGGAAGCACTACTTGATACGCTACCGGATTGATTTTCTCAATAATCTGATACGGTCCGACATATCTCGGCGCTAATTTGCCTTTAACCCCAAAACGGGTCTACCCTTTCATCGGTGTCACTTTAACAAAGACATGATCATCTACTTCGTACTCTCTGTCTCGCCTTCGGACATCTGCATAACTTTTCTGTCGGCTTTGTGCAGTTTTCAGCCTCTGTTGAATCAGTTTCACCTTTTCAGTGGTTTCTTGTACAATTTCGAGCCCAAGCAAAGGCCCATCTCCTACTTCTGCCCAGCAGATAGGAGATCGACATTTCCTGCCATATAAAGCCTCGAAAGGCGCCATACCAATGCTTGAATGAAAACTGTTGTTGTAAGCGAATTCAGCCAACGGTAAATGGCTTTCCCAATTTCCTTGGAAATCAAGAACACACATTCTCAGTAAATCCTCCAGAGTCTTGATGGTTCTTTCTGACTGGCCATCTGTCTGAGGATGGTAGGCACTACTCAGTCTCAGTTTAATACCTAATGCAGTTTATAGACTTTGCCAAAATCTCGATGTAAACTTCGAGTCCCTATCAGAAACAATGGACACAGGCACTTTATGCAATCTCACAATCTCATCAATATAGAGTATAGCCAATTTGTCCGCATTATAAATTGTTTTGATAGGTAAGAAGTGAGCAAATTTAGTCAGTCTATCAACAATAAGCCAAATTGAATCCATACCTTTACTGGAGCGAAGTAAACCAACAATGAAATCCATGGTGATATGTTCCCATTTCCACTCCGGTATCAGTAAGGGTTGCAGTAACCCTGCGGATCGTTGATGTTCGGCTTTAAATTGTTGGCAATGAAGACATTTCGACACAAAATCAGCAATCTCTTTCTTCATTCCCGGCCACCAGAAATTCAGTTTCAAGTCTTGGTACATTTTCATATTTCCTGGATGAATAGACAATTTCGAATTGTGGCCCTCTTGCAGAATTCTTCTCTTCAGTTCAAAATCACTCGGTACACATAGCCTTCCCTGAAATTTCAACACATTGTTCTCAAATTTGAAATCCGGCCTCGGTTTAGATTCCCGTTCTTCGATGATCTTCCTCAAGAAGTCATCCTGTTGTTGTTTCTCTTTAATCTTTTCAATCAGTACCAGTTGAGCAGAAATAACAGCCAATGTTCCACCTTGTTCACGCAAAACAATTTCAACTTCAAGTTTTTCAAGGTCACATAGCAATTCTTTCTGCCCGGTGAGTAAACAGGCTAAATTTCCAATCGATTTCCGACTCAGTGCATCGGTAACGGTGTTAGCTTTCCCGGGATGGTACAAAATTTGCAAATCGTAATCCTTTATCAGTTCTAACCATCTCCGTTGTCTCATATTCAGTTCCTTCTGTGTGAAGAAGTATTTCAAACTCTTGTGGTCTGTATACACCTCACACGTTGCCCATAAAGGTAGTGACGCCAAATTTTCAGTGCAAAACACTACTGCAGCAAGTTTCAGGTCATGGGTCGGGTAGTTCTTTTCATGCAGTCTCAGTTGTCGGGAAGCATATGCAATAACTTTACCATTCTGCATTAAAACACTCCCAAACCCTTATAAGAAACATCACTATATACAGTATAACCATCCGTACCTGAGGTAAGGTGAGAATCAGTGCAGTCACTAGTCGAGTTTTCAACTCTTGAAAAGCTGATTCCCTCTGATCGGTCCAGTCAAATGATATCCCCTTCTGAGTCAGCTGTGTCAGTGGTAGGGCAATTTTGGAGAAATCTTTGACAAACCTTCTGTAATACCCGGCTAAGCCTAGGAAACTTCGGACTTCGGTAACATTTGTTGGTCTAGGCCAGTTCACTACTGTTTCAATTTTCTATGGGTCAACTGTAATACCATCCTTACTGATCACATGCCCCAAAAACATCACACTGTCTAGCCAAAATTCACATTTAATTAGTTTTGCATAAAGTTTCTGTTCTCTTAGGGTCTGTAGGGCAATGCTCAAATGACGTTCATGTTCTTCTGTGCTTTTGGAATAAATCAAAATGTCATCTATGAAAACAACTATAAATTCATCAAGGTATGGTTTGAAAACTCTATTCATAAGGTCCATAAATGCAGCAGGTGCATTGGTAACTCCGAAAGGCATAACTAAGAATTCATAATGTCCGTACCTCGTTCGAAAGGCAGTCTTTTCAATGTCCCCTGTCTTAACTTTCAACCGGTGGTATCCAGATCTAAGGTCAATTTTGGAGAACACTTGGGCACCTTGTAACTGGTCAAATAAATCATCAATGCGAGGCAATGGATATTTATTTTTCACTGTTACCTTGTTCAGTTCACGGTAGTCGATGCAAAGTCTCAGTGAGCTGTCTTTCTTTTTCACAAATAAGACTGGCGCGCCCCACGGTGAAGTATTGGGCCTGATGAACTTCTTATCTAATAGTTCTTGCAGCAGAACTTTCAACTCTTTCAATTCGGTAGGTGCCATTCTGTACGGAGCTTTAGATACAGGCTGTGTACCCAGAATCACATCAATGGTGAACTCAATCTCTCTATCAATCAAATCCCCTAGCAGATCATCTGGAAAAACATCTGGGAATTCTCTAACTATAGGATACTGTCCACATTTGTTTTAGCATCAGTAGGTACTACTCCAACTTCGTTAAACACAAATTCAGGCAGTCCGGGTGGACGGAAAATAACTTATTTTATTACACAGTCTATGGTAGCATGATATTTCGTTAACCAATCCATTCCCAATATTACATCAAAATGATCAATATTCAATGGCAGTAAATCAATATACAAATGCGCATCTCCAACAATAATCTCGCATGCAGGGTACATATAAGCACAAGTCATGGATCCCCCAACAGGTGAAGATACAGCTAACAGATAGTTCATAGGTTCCAGTGGTCTATTTAATTTTCGCGAAAAAGCATGCGATACATATGAATGTGTAGACCCCGAATCAATCAGAACATAAGCATTTTGAGCACAAATTGAGAGTATACCTGACACAACGGTCTCGGTATTCTGTACATCCCGGTACGAGTGCGAACACTCGGCCTTGCCTCATAGGCTCTTTTCCAGTGGCTTTGGGGTTGGGTTTCGGTGGAGCAATTGATGCAGCTGCACTGGCTGCAGTTTTACTATTGCCCTGAGGAGCAGAAGGGCAATCTTTGACCATGTGGCCCACCTTGCCACACTTGTAACAAGCACCTAAAATTTTATAACAAACCCCTTTATGTTTCTTACCACATTCAGAACAGGACGGTATGGAACCACTTCCCTGACTGGAACTGGTTGTCGACCCCGTATTTTTCTTTTTATTCGATGAACTGTTCCGGCCTTTCTTAAATTAAAAACCCCGTCTCTTACCACGCCATTCAGACGCTGGTGTTTCAGTCTGTTTCAATGCTTCGATGTTCGATTCAGCCATTATTGCTCGATCAAGAACATTCACGTACTTCAGCAATTTCAAAACATTGATTCTGTCAAAAATTTCTACATTAAGGCCGCCTTTAAACTTCCTGGCCTTTTTGTAATCAGTGTCAACCATGTGCGGTGCATATCTGGCGAGTTCAGTAAACTTTGACTCATATTCAGCCACGGACATGATACTTTGTCTCAACTGTTCAAACTCGGTTACCTTACGGTCTCTGACACACTATGGAAAGTATTTCTCAAAGAAGGCTCCCTTAAACTGAGTCTAATTCATAGCAGTATTGGTGTCGCGGACCAGCATCTACCACCTTCTGGCCTCTTCTTGTAAGGTGAAGGTAGCCAGTAGCACTTTGTGTGCTTCAGAACACGGAAACACTTCAAATAATTTTTCAGTTTCTAGCACCCACGCTTCGGCCTTCAATGGTTCAAGGCCTCCCTGAAATGTTGTCGGTTTCATCTTACTGAACTTCTGTGTTAGAGCAATGATGTCATCATTCACATTCTGTTCCGGCTGTACCGGAGGAGGTAGGGGCTGTTGGTTCTGTTGTTGCTGTTGCCTTAAGGCTTCGGTCAACAGTTCCACTATTCTTTCTAATCTTGCCATTCTGGCGTTAGATGATCCAGTTTCATCAGTAGTTCTTGCATTCTCCATTTCACTATAGACAATTATGGCGATTATAAACATAGACAGTTGCATACTTAACATATTAACACATTAGCACACATAAACATGTCATGGCCACACACACTTTTTCAATGTTCATGCAATGCCCTATTCACTTTTCTAGGACATCCTATAGCCCATTTGGACACGTGTGTGCGGTATAACTTGTGGTTTAATATCGCTCTGATACCACTCTGTCACGACCCAAACTCGCCCCTATGGGTTTAGCACCGTAACTGGCCAGTAATCCGAGATCACCAAAGGTCTGCTTAACAGTAAAACAGTAATACAGAGTACAGGGGCTGGCGGAAGCCAAAACAGTAATACAAAGATGTCCAATGAGCTGTGACAGTCTGTATGCAAAAAGACTTTTCAAAATATATTTACATTCGAAACAAAACAGTATGTACATACATCATATACAGATATTCAGGTTAGGGACCAGATCCCCACCATAACAGTACAGTACAGGTACAGTTTATACAGTATTACAAAAACAGATGCAAAAAGGGAAAAATCTAAAACACCCCCAAAAGCTCTAGCTTGAAGGACTTGGAACCTCTCAGTGAGGCACAGTGGTTGGCTTTGACAAAATAGGAGCTTAGCCTGATGCTTTTAGTAACGGTCCGGTACCTGAACACCTACATATATATATGCAGTGAGCTAAATCCCAGTGAATAACATATGCGTAAAGAGATTAAGAATGAATGTCCTTTTAGTATTGAAAACAGTCATTTATCAGTATAACAGTTATTCGATCATAGCAGTCATAAGTGGTACATCCAATAGCAAACGGTACAGTAGGTCTTAACAGACCGAACAGTCAGTTGATGGCCATCATATCAGTAAACAGTAGTGGTTCTAGCATGGGAACCGATAGAGATCTCTATAACAGTAGCAGTAACAGTTCAGTAACAGTAAATTGCTATGGATGCCACGAATACAGTTCACAAATAGGACAAACATTCATTCAATAAACAGTGTCATTTCATAAAGCAGTACAGTCATTTGTTCAGAAAATAGTCTCAATTGAACATATCTTTACAACATTGTTACTCACAGAGCACTGGGCTATAAGCAGCTAGAGCGTCCTCGGATGCCAACCCTACACAGTTACAGAACGAACACACACTAAGCTACACAGTTGGGAAAATAATAACTTAATCCCTAATTTGCCTCGGTGGAGTTCTACATCAATATCCTCCTTAAGATGCCTTAAACATGCCCTAGGAATGCCTAGGATGGAAAGAGGATGCAAAGATGCACTTTTAAACACTTTTCAAAATTTTCAGAAAATATGAGTCCCGATCGAGCGTGGCTTTCTCCGCTCAAGCAGACATGCAGACAAAAGGGCTCCACTTGAGCATGGATTACTCCACTCGAGCGGACTGTAAAAGTACTGGATGCACGAAATTCACGCTCGATGGGCGCTCGATACTCGCTTGTGAGACACAAGTCCTCGCTCGAGCGTGCATTCCCCTGCTCGAGCGGACTGTAAACACATGCAAAGTACTGGATACATGCATTTCCCGCTCGAGCGTCACTTTACCCGCTCGAGCGGACATGCATGAACAAAGGTTGTACGCTTGAGCGTGGAGTTTCCCGCTCGAGCGTGAGTCCAAATTTTGGAAATTCCATATTGAACCTTCAAGCTCAAAATCAACTTTTAAAGCATCAAATCCGATCCTTTTGGGCTAATTTTCTAGAAAACTTTTGTAAACTCATAGTATAACATGTTTTGAAGATCAATTTGCAAAATCAAAGCCCAAAGGTAGTTCAATTAAACACAATTTCAAGGAAAACTTCAAGAACATAATTTAAATGTAACATGCAAGTGTTTAATTGAAATAAAAGCTTCAACTACAAGCTCAAATGCAAGTTTAAACTCAAATCATGGTGAATTCATGGACTATAACCACAATGTGGGCTTGCATGCAAGAATCTCATGGAAAACAACCTTAAACTTCATAATATGCACATGCATGCATGATTTAGCTCATAATTCAACAACTTAAAACCAATTCTAGACTTAGATCACTAAACCTTCATGAAACATGCAAGATACAACTTAAATACAAATTCAAGAAGATGATTCTCCTACCTTAGGTCTCAATTCAAGATGTAGGAGCTCAAATGTACAATCCTCACTTCAATTCTTCTAATTCTCCTAGCAAAACTTGTTGAGCTCAAACTATCTCCTCTCTCTCTCTCTCTCGTCGGTTAGGCTCAAGAAATGGGCTGATGAAATGATATAAAATCAAGTCTCAAAGTGTTGTAGAGATAGGCCATTAAATGGCAAAAGGGTAAATAAGTCTAACTTATGTAATTTAGCTTTATTTAATTTAATTCAATCATACCAAATCACATTTCGATGAAACATGTCATAAAATCACATAAATTCTAATTAACATGAAACACCAATCAATTTCAGTTTCGGCCGTCGATATGGCCTTCAATTCACAATTCAAAGATAAAACACGAACAGATCAATTAACAGTCAAACATATAGAAATGCGTTTAAACTAACATACGCAATCAATCAGTCAGTATCTCAGTCAATCAGTCACTTAACATGCTTAATCATAGATTAGCACTAATCAGTGGTGAGGGTTGTCACATTTTCGATCGGCAAATTTTGGGGATTACTTGGTATCTCGTCCAGAGTGGGATGGGCACTCACCTTTTCTCGAGTTCCCATAAACGGTGCCAATTATGGAAGAATGAAATTTATTCTCCCCAGGGAAATTGAGATGAGCTGCTCCTTCCTATGCTATGTAGAAAAAATACCAAGATATTAATGATCTCTCCCGTCTATGGTTGGTTATGAGGACCCTTTGACCATCAAGTTAGAATATAGCTTGGACATGATATATCTCAAATGAAAAACTTAGTTGTAGTTGTTTACTAATGGAGTGTTTTCCTTTTGTCATTCTTGGTTCTCCATTTTATAGTGTAGGCACCTTACATTTTGGCCGTTGGATGACTGTCATGATCCGATGGCATTTTATGCCCCCAGACACTAGTCGAGCAAGTGGGTAAGTTGTCCTGATCTGCCATTGTCTAAGTTATGCTATTTTGGATGGCCTAGATTTAGTTCGGATAGGGGCTCTTATCTTTGATCGTCGGATCTCTGTTTATCAGATGATTATGTTGTCAGGATAGGCTGATTCCTGTCAATTTTGATCTCCATCGTCGGTTTCTAACTGATCAAAGGGCTTTCCTTTGTGTTACGAATCTATTGTGACGCTCCAATTTTTTTTTTTTTTTTTGAGACATCATAAGACTTTAAATAACAATAACTTGCTAGATAAAAATTTAACTACTAATTAGGAAATTTTAAATTCTTACATAGTCAAAGTCCAACAACAAAATAAAACTACAAGTTCACACACAACGTCACAACATAGTTAAATACTAATACAAGAAATAACAGGATTTTATTTTGATAAAATCTTGACTCTAGGTTAGCCAAGGTTCGATATTAGCAGCAGCTCCAATTTCAGCCTCAGTACCTTCTTCGACATAATCTGGCATGAAACGCCAGGGCAACAAAATATATGCCATGAGTTTTGCAACACAGTAAGAAAACATAACCAACCTACCATTCTTTTTAAGAAAAATTAATGAGATAAAAATATAATCGTAAACATAAATTACAACCATTAAAATAATTCAAATAATTTTAATAACTTAGGTGACTCTTGAAATCTCACCAAAGAGGTTTAACTTACCAACCACTAAGTCATGGCCACGGTTAATTTGGAACCCCCCCGGTCAAATATTCAAGAACTACCAAAGATGCCTACGCCCGGAGTTATATACCCAAGCCGTAACATCCGTGGTCTACCCCAAGGGAACGATCTGCCAGAGGTACGTAACTTCCCTGCGTGCCACCCGCACATCCACCCTTATTCCAAAACCAAATACCGATAAGGGTTCAAATAATCCCCGTGCCATCTTAGGGTTTTGTGACACAATTTACTTAACAATTATTAAAAACCAGGGCTCGTCCTGAATACCCGGTATTAACCCCTTATCAGTAACTTTATATATACCATCAATCATTTCGGTTAATTTATACATTAAACACAAATTATTCAATTCTCAATCACCAATAATGTTATACCAACTAAAAAAAAAACTCCCAACATAAAACATTATACATGTCACACAATGTACAATATTTAATAGACAATTAATTTAAGCCATGGTATGAACATAATAACTTAGATACAAGAAATAAATCATAATTATACACATGCACAAATTTTTGATTTACAAAATTAGGCTAGTACAATATTAAATAGATCACAACACACCCATACATGGATTACTAATTTATAATAGTTAATGGATTAGACCCATACAATATTGAAGTGATGATTTTATCACGTCCAGAAAATTTCAGATTGTAACTTAGGTATTAAAAATTATGAATAAATTATTTACACAATTCTAAAATTCGTGCAATTGAACAGAATACTCAATAGGGATGTTTAGGTCACTTTTAAGAAAGAATTTCAGAAAAAGAAGGTGTAAATAATCCTGTAAAATTTCCAGCAGATTTTATGACACAGATTCGTCACATTTCCTTACATTAATTGAATGCTTAAATTTATAGATCAAATCCATAATCTAAAAATTTATCATGAAACTAGACTTCTCAAATTTCATCTTTTAGTTAGAAATTACCAGATTTGGCTTAGTATAGAATTTTAAATAAATTTTCAAATACATAGTAAAATCTGTCTCACAGTTTCAGATTTAGTTAAAAATTTGTATAAATTCGTAGAAAGCTCAAAAATTGTTGCCAAAATTCCTGGATGAACTAGACATCATTATCAACAACTTTGTAGAAGAAATCATCTCAAAATTTTGAGTATAAAATTGTCTAAAAATTCGGGTAAACATGCTGGCAGATTCAAAACAGACTATTTTCAACACAGTTTCAGATTTAGTTAAAATTTTGTATAAATTCGTAAAAAGCTCAAAAATTGTTTCCAAAATTCTTAGATGAATTAGACATCATTATCAACAACTTTGTAGAAGAAATCATCTTGAAATTTTGAGTATAAAATTGTCTAAAAATTCGGGTAAACATGCTGGCAGATTCAAAACAGACTATTTTCAACACAGTTTCAGATTTAGTTAAAATTTTGTATAAATTCGTAAAAAACTCAAAAATTGTTGCCAAAATTCTTGGATGAACTAGACATCATTATCAACAACTTTGTAGAAGAAATCGTCTCGAAATGTTGAGTATAAAATTATCTAAAAATTCGGGTAAACATGCTGGCAGATTCAAAACAGATTATTCTCAACACAGTTTAGACAATTTATCATATGTATATAATCTGAAATTTTCAATTATATAAAAAAAATGAGAGGATTGAGAGGGTTTTCTTACTTAATAGTAGGATTCAAATGAGTGATGAAGTGGTAGAAAAATTTTGCTTCCTTAACCTTCCTCTCTTATTTTCCTTCTACTGAATCTCTCCTCACCCGTATATACTCTTTCTTTTATTTGTATGTGCCCATGAACTAAGTCTGCCTATGATATATATAGGCAGATCTCTCTCTCTCTCTCTCTCTCTCTCTCTCTTCATGATGTTATTCCCTGCCATAAACTTCACTCTACCCAAAAGCCATCATTTGGTGGAATTCATCAAGCCAACATGCAAGTTAGCATGTGGCATACCCTTGCCACTGAATCTAATTCTCCTATATTTTTTTTCTTTTTTTTTTTAATAATTTATAACAATAATTATTGAACATCAATACTTTATTATTCTTAATAAGGTCTTTGTTAGTGATAGAATTGGGTTAATTTAAAACTATTTTTTTTCACTATTCTATATTTTAGGTAGGTTTTGAATAACATTAATTAATTAATTTATTTATTTATTTTCTTTTAAGAATAATTTAAATATGGGTTTTCACAATCTACCCTCCTAAAAAAAAATTTCGTCCTCAAAATTAATTCATACCTTTAGACTCGAAAGGTTGAGGGTAATTGACACGTATCATATCTTCTCGCTCCCACATTGACTCTTCCGTCCCATGATGTCTCCAGAGAACTCGAACCAACGGTATAGTTTTACCTTGTAATTTCTTCTCGCAACGATCTAAAATATTGACAGGCTTTTTTTCAAATGTCACGCTTTCATCAAGATTAATTTTCTCCCAATTGATGATGTGAGAAGAGTGTGGCTCGTATTTCCGTAGCATAGAGACGTGGAATACATTATGTACTCCAGCCAGTTGAGGTGGTAGAGCCAAGCAGTATGCCACTTCTCCTATTTTGTCCAAGATTTCGAAAGGCCCAATGAAGCGAGGTGACAACTTTCCCTTCTTTCTGAAACGAACAACTCCTCAGTGAGGCTATATTTTCAGAAACACATAATCTCCAACTTTAAATGCTAAAGGTCTTCTCCTTTGATCTGCATAGCTTTTCTGCCTACTTTGAGCGGTCTTAAGCCTTTGCCTAATTAGTTTCACCTTCTCGGTAGTTTCTTGAACTAACTCTGGCCCTAAAAGAGGTGCTTCTCCGACTTCTATCCAACATATTGGTGACCGGCAAGGCCGTCCGTACAAAGCTTCATATGGTGCCATACCAATACTTGCTTGAAAACTGTTATTGTAAGAGAATTCGATTAATGGTAAGTGTTTCTTCCAACTACCTTTAAAGTCTATCACACAAGCTCGAAGCATGTCTTCTAAAGTCTGAATTGTTCTTTCTGATTGACCGTCAGTTTGAGGGTGAAAAGCTGTACTAAAACACAACTTTGTACCCAAGGCTTTCTGCAGACTTTGCCAGAATTGTGACGTAAAACGAGAATCACGATCTGACACTATTGAGACTGGTATTCCGTGCAATCTAATGATTTCTCGAATAAATAATCGACTTAAAGATTCGAGTATGTCTGCTGGTCCTATTGGTAGGAAATGTGCTGTCTTAGTTAATCGATCAACCACCACCCAAATGGCATCATGGCCTGCGGCGACCGGGGTAATCCCGTTACAAAATCCATTGTTATGTGTTCCCATTTCCACTTAGGTATTGGTAAAGGTTGGAGTTTCCCTGCCGGCTTTTGATGTTCTGCCTTCACTTGCTGACACGTCAAGCACTTAGATACGAATTGAGCAACGTCCTTCTTCATTGCCACTCCACCAATACTGTCGCTTAAGATCCTGGTACATCTTGTTTCCTCCCGGATGAACCGCAAAAACTGAATGGTGAAATTCTTTAAGTACTTCGTCTCTTAATTGTTCGATGTTTGGCACAAAAATTCTACCTAAATACCTTAAACTACCATCTTGATGGAGCGTCCAATCCGGTGAAGATTCCCCGAACACTAATCGGGCCTTGATGGAGACGATCTCCTGATCAAATCTTTGGGCTTCCAACACTTTGGTAAGAAGTTGGAGTGTTGTAACTATTGTAAACAACCTACCCTTCCCATTCTGAGTCTCTGGTTGTAACTTAAACTCATTCACAGTGCTTACCATTTCCCATTCTTTAATTGATATGTTGGCTATAATCTCTCTTGTCTTTCGACTTAGTGCATCTGCTACAACATTAGTTTTCCCTGGATGATAAGCACATTTTTTTTTTATCTTATTTGGGCTACGTCATCTCTTATTTAGATCACATCACCTCTCTACCACATTACACGTTTTTCGTAAAAAATAAAAATATATATATACTTAATTAAACCATCTTAAACAATCCTTAAATTATAATTAACACCGCAATATGTCATAATTAAATCATAACTAAGGCCTTATTTGGCATACACCAATTTTAGTTTATAAGCCAAAAAGTTACTAAAAAAAATCAAAAAGTCTATAACCTATACCAAAAAGTCAAATATTCCCTTTTCTTTCTACTTTTTGCGCATCTTTTTCATAAAAACCTAAAAAGCCATTTCAAACATACTAATTTTTTTTACCTCATATTTTAGCCAAAAAGTTAAAAAGTTACTAAAATAACATATTCCCAAATGAGGCCTAAATATTAGAAAGATCATAATTGGACACCGACATTTAGGCTTTGTTTGGGAAGTTGGGTTTATAGTAAAAAAAAAATTAATATAAATTGCAAATCACTCTCTCTATTTTTTTTAGTATTTATTTTATAAAAAATTAAAAAATCAATTAAAATTGAATGTGTTATAAAATCTCCACTAGAAATTATGTACTATATTTTGTGAACCAAAAATGTTTGAGGTTTTCAATAATTCTCACAATCTTACCTATAAGGATATGTCAAGATAGATATTAATTTTTGATTTATTACCCACATAATAATTCAAGATTCTATTCCCTTATTACAGTTTCGTTTGGTATTGGCTACGATAGTCAACTTTTTATGTTGAGATTTTTTTAAATTGATTTTTTTAGCCTCGTTTAGTTTTTGTTTTTGGACTTTTTTAATTTTTATAAGAAAAAAGTATAATAATTATAATTTAAATGTAATATTTTATTTTATTGATTTATATAACTTATTTTATATATATATATATATATTGAATAATGTTTGGTAGCTCGAGACTTCCGCCCCCTGAATCCCCCTAATGCCCAAAACGACGTCGTTTTGGGTAGGGGTGTGCATAATACCGCCGAAACCGCACCGAGCCGCACCGCCAAGGCAAATTCGTTATTATTTGCCAATCGAACCGCCGGTTTTTGGTAAGAAAAATGACAAATTCTAGTGACACTTTTATCAATCCGCCGGTTTCTATTTTTCTTCCAAACCGCACCGCCCCGCACCGCTATTAAATCATGTTTTATAAGATTCTAAAAATTCTTTTTTACTTAAGTTTGCTTGTTGTTCTATACCTTAGAATATAGTATTACATTACTGCTTGAGGAGAATTCAAGATGTCAGTAATCCAAAATAAAATTGGATTCCAATTCACTTTTCAATCTTTTTTTTTTTTCTTTCTGGCCATGTTGCAAACTTGCATCAGCTCACTTTTCAATCTAAATACTTTTCAACAGTAAATATTTTCAATATATTGTAAACCCTGAATGATATTAATTTTATGTATTGTATTTGATCATTGTAGCTTCCACAGATGCTTGTAATGAACTGATGGCATAGTCGTTGATATTATCATGTTGTTGCTACACTTGCTGCATCAAAAGAAAGCTTCGCAAGATACTTAACATCACGGTATCTCTCGTCTTTTTTTTACTCTTTGATTTAAGTTTTGTAATTTGAATTATATTTTTTATAAACCGCCAATCCGCCCGAACTGCCAAGGCAAATCCGCCATTATTTGCCAACCGAACCGTCGGTTTTTGATAAGGAAAATGGCAAATTCTAATGACACTTTTATCAATCCGCCACCCGCCATACGGTTTCTATTTTTCTCTCAAACCGCACCGCCCCGCACCGCGCACACCCCTAGTTTTGGGCATTAGGTTTTTTTTTTTTTTTTTTAGTCTGAAACTGAAACGCAGGGGGAAGAGGGAGAAGGAGAGGGAGAGGGAGAGAAAGAGAGAAGAAGAAGAAGGAAGAAGAGGGCTGCGAGCCTCGCCGCCCGCCGTCGTCGCCTCACCGCCAGCTCGTCATAGCAGCAGCAGCAGCTCCAGCTCCGACTGCCGTCTCCGCCTCCGCCTCCGCCTCCTCCTCCCCGCCTCCGCCTCCTCCTCCCCCGAATATTATGCCCCTCCAGTCCCTCCTCCTCCTCCCCCTCCAGTCCCTCCTCCTCCTCCTTCTTCTTGGTTCTTATTTGCAAAAAAAAAAAAAAAACAAACAAACAAACCAAAAACGGCGTCGTTTTTTGTTCGGGAGATTCGGGCCTCTTCCTCCTTCTTCTTCCTGATCCTGATTTGCAAAAAAAAAAAATAAATAAATAAATTAAAAACAACGTCATTTTTGATTTGGGAGATTCGGAAGGGGAGGAGTTTCGAACTACTAACATCACTGATATATTTTTTAAGTCCTAAAATATTTAGATGAGCACTCCATTATTGTGGCTTATGAATCAAATACGTGGATGTCGAACCGTCTCATCATTCTGATGTTGCCCCGTATCTTCCTTTACCGCGCTGTGCAAGGTTTGACGTCAACACAACGTAATCCTTATCCTTAACATCATGGTTGACTTCTCCGAGTAAGGTTCTTTCTCATGTGCTTTTTGTTTTTTTCGGATTTCATGGTTGACTGCTCTTTTTTTTTGGATTGAAGATTCTTTCTCATACTCACGTGGTTGCCTTGCTCCAAATCCAAGGTTCTATCTCATATGTTTGTTTTTTTTTTTTTTATTGAAGATTCTTTCTCATACTTACGTGGGTAAAAAAATATTTAATATAACGATGATGTTAATTACGGTGGTCTTATATATATTAATTAATGTATTAACTAGTGTATCAATACTAGTTATGATATTATTATTGATCATAATCATTAATTACATTACAAATCTCAAAAATTTCTTAAATTATGTCATATCATTAATTGATACACTAATTAATATATTAATTGGTACATATAGTATTACTCTGCTAATTGACATGATATCACCATTTAGGGATTGGATTTCAAAGAGCTGAATCGAATTTTATCATGTTAAAACATGTTTATTGATTTTAGTGAGTTTGAATTTGAGTTCAATAAAAATTTAACGAATTAAATTTTAATCGAGTTAATTTAAACTTGACTCGAATTGGAACCTACTCACGAACTTTAACGAGTTAAAAAAATTATAAATTTATACTTGTGTATATTAAATTAAAGTTGTAATTAAAATTTTGATTATACAATTATATATATAATATCTATAAATATACTAAGAATGTTTATTGATTTTAGTGAGTTTGAATTTGAGTTCAATAAAAATTTAACGAATTAAACTTTAATCGAGTTAATTCAGACTTGATTCGAATTCAAGTCTATTCACGAACCTTGATGAGTTAAAAAAAATCATAAATTTATACTTGTGTATTAAATTAAAGTTACAATTAAAATTTTAATTATACAATTATATATACAATATATATAAATATACTAAGAAAATCAATATCTTACCAAAATAATAATGTTTACCACTACTATTATATAAATGTATTATCTATAGTTAGTTATTATCTACATATAAATAAATTTAGCTATTACATTTACATTATTTAAATATACAAATAACATATTTATCTTATTTCATATGTATTTTAATATTATTTAATATATAAATAATGTATTTATTTTATCATTTAAATAAATGTTAAACAAGCCGAGTTTTATTATGTTTGGATTTATTTATTAAGATTTTAACGAGTTTAAGATTGAACTAGAATTCAATAAAAATTTAACGAATCGAGTTCAAACAAACTCTTACCGAATCGAGCCAAACTCAAACCTATTCACGAACGACTTCGTTCATTTGAAGCCCTATCCAGAGCTATGCTCATCTTTATACTTTATCTGTTCATACCCATCTATACTCTTCTTGTGGGCTCCAAAAAAATAAATCACATTTTATTTTATTAAATATATTATTTAAGTTTATAATTCTATTGGTCATTCATTTTATAAAATAAAATGTAATTTGTTCTTATATTTATAGATGTCTGATAAAATTATTTTTTTGTATGAATGACTTTTATTATCAGGCTTACAAGATAGACAATTGGATCATCAAAAGAAGTTTGAATTATGACCCACAAGAGGGGTATGAAGAGCTAAAAATATAGAGGAGTTTATCTAACCCATCCAATAGTTGTTTGTTATTTTTTTTTCTCCTATGTATAAATGGCAAGGTGATCCCTAGTGATTACATTCTAAAAGTGAGATTTATTCTTCCTATATAGGTATATTATTAATTGCTGATACCATGTGTCATTGATGATGTGGTATCACCGTTATATTAAATGTTTACTTAAAAAAAAGAACTATTTCACTTTTTCAGTATTGTCTCACAGAAAAATTATGTGTGGTCTTGGCACTACAACAAAAAAGATTTTTGGTGGCAGACTGATTTTGTCTCCAAACATCAAATTTTCGTCACTAAAGTGATCTATGACGAAAAAATTTTGTCGTCACATTTGTCGCCTATATGTTGTTGTTGAAAGTACCTAGTGACGAAAAACAGTTTCGTCGCCTATTTTTTATTTTTGGCAACGGAATTTTTCGTCTCCAAATATTACATTTTTCGTCCTCTATAATATCAATTTCGTCACTAAAATTAGATAATATATTATTTTAATTATTTTTGGCAACGAAATATTTCGTCACCAAATAGATTTTAGTGACGAAGGTTTTCCTCACCAATGATATAGCTTAATGTGACAAAAAAATTCGTCACTAAAATGAGCAGAAAAGAAAATTCTTCAATGACAAAAAACATTTTGTCATCAAATATTTCAATTTAGCGACAAAATATTGAGAAAATGTGACGAAATTATTTGTTTGGTACTATATCATTAGTGACAAAAATATTCGTCATGTTTTTTGAAAACTAATAGTGACATTTTTTATTTTGTCGCTAATAATAATTAAAATTTTTTTAAATGGGGGTACTATTTTCAAGTTAAAATTTTTGTTTTCACTAAAAATTCCCTGCGCATTTCAATAACCTGTTCAATAAAATATCTATTACAGATCAATACAAAAATCTATTCATTTTCATAAACATTACAATAGAATTTCAGCACTATCCACAAAAATACAATATCAACTGCATGTGGATTACCAAACATGTCTCCTAATATCCACAAAAAACATGTCTACTAATATCCACAAAAATATAACATCAACCGCATGCGGATTACCAAACACATCTCCTAATATCCACAAAAAATATGTGTACTCATAACAACAAAAATATAATATCAAGTCCGGATTACCAAACATGTCCTGTAATACAAACAAAAATATAAAATTTACAACGCAACCAAAATACATGTAAGGTAATATGAACAAAAACACAAAATTAGCTAGCTTCAGCTCTCCAAATTACCAAACATGTCCATATCAAATCTCGAATTTGCTATAAAAAAAAAGAAAGAAAAAAGAATGCAAGTTAGACAATTATTATCTTATTAATTAAATATACAATTTAATATGCATTTTTCGACTTAGTTTTCAAATCGGGAGTCCCGTGCTAGTTCCGTAAGTTTTCACAACTTACATTAGTCCCTCCCGAGGTGTTTGAGGTGTTCCCTAGGCCTTCCCGTGCATGTTACACGATTTTGGCCCCGATGGCCTATTTACAAGCTTAAGTGTTAGAAAAATTCATTTTTGGACTTAGTTTTCAAACCGGGAGTCCCGTGCTAGTTCCGTAAGTTTACACAAGTTACAATGGTTGCTTCTGAGGTGATTGAGGTGTTACCTTGGGCCTTCGCGCGGTTGTTTAACGATTTTGGCCCCCGATGGCCTATTTTCAAGCTTAAGAGTTAGAAAATGTGCATTTTTTGACTTAGTTTTCACACTGGGAATCACGTGCTAGTTTTGTGAGTTTTCACAACTTACATTGGTTCCTCCCGAGGTGTTTGAGGTGTTCCCCGGGCCGTCTTGCGGGTGTTACACGATTTTGGCCTCCGATGACCTATTTTTAAGCTTAAGTGCGAAAAATGTATTTTTGGACTTAGTTTTCAAACCGAAAGTCCCGTGCTAGTTCCGTAAGTTTCCACAACTTACATTGGTCCCTCCCAAGGTTTTTGAGGTATTCCCCAAGCCGTCTCGTGGCTGTTACACGATTTTGGCCTCCGATGGCCTATTTTTAAGCTTACGTGTGAAAAAATGCATTTTTAGACTTAGTTTTCAAACCGGGAGTCCCGTGCTAGTTCTGTAAGTTTCCACAACTTACATTGGTCGCTCCCGAGGTATCTGAGGTGTTTTCCAGGCTGTATCGTGGCTGTTACACGATTTTGGCTTCTGATGGCCTATTTTCAAGCTTACGTGTGAAAAAGTGTATTTTTGGTCTTAATTTTCAAACTGGGAGTCTCGTACTAGTTCCGTAAGTTTTCACAACTTACATTGGTCCCTCCCGAGGTGTTTGAGGTGTTTCCCAGGCCGTATCGTGGCTATTACACGATTTTGGCCTATGATGGCCTATTTTCAAGCTTAAGTCTAAAAAAATGCATTTTTGGACTTAGTTTTCAAACTAGGAGTCCCGTGCTAGTTCCGTAAATTTTCACAACTTACATTGGTCCCTCTCAAGGTGTTTGAGGTGTTCCCCAGGCCGTCTCATGGCTATCACATGATTTTGGCCTCCGATGGCCTATTTTCAAGCTTAAGTGCGAAAAAGGGCATTTTTGGACTTAGTTTTCAAACCGGGAGTCCCGTGCTAGTTCCGTGAGTTTCCACAACTTACATTGGTCCCTTCCGAGGTGTTCGAGGTGTTCGCCGAGCCGTCTCGTGGCTGTTGCATAATTTTGGCCTCCGATGACCTATTTTCAAGCTTAAGTGTGAAAAATGTGCATTTTCAGACTTAGTTTTCAAACCGAGAGTCCCGTGCTAGTTTCATAAGTTTGCACAACTTATATTCGTCCTTCCCGAAGTGTTTGAGGTGTTCCCCGGGCCGTCTCGTAGCTGTTACACGATTTTTGCCTCCGATGGCCTATTTTCAAGCTTAAGTGTGAAAAAGTATATTTTTGGACTTAGTTTTCAAACCAGGAGTCCCGTGCTAGTTCTGTAAGTTTTCACAACTTACATTGGTCACTCCCGAGGTGTTTGAGGTGTTCCCCGGGCCGTCTCGTGGCTGTTACACAATTTTCGCCTCCGATGGCCTATTTTCAAGCTTAAGTGTGAAAAATGGCATTTTTGGACTTAGTTTTCAAACTAGGAGTCCCGTGCTAGTTCCGTAAGTTTTCACAACTTACATTGGTCCCTTCCGAGGTGTTTAAGATGTTCCCCGGGCCGTCTCGTGACTGTTACACGATTGTGGCCTCCGATGGCCTATTTTCAAGCTTACGTGTGAAAAAGTATATTTTTGGACTTAGTTTTCAAACCGGAAGTCCTGTGCTAATTCCGTAAGTTTCCACAACTTACATTGGTCCCTCCTGAGGTGTTTGAAGTGTTTTCTGGGCCGTCTCATGGTTGTTACACGATTTTGGCCTCCGATGGCCTATTTTCAAGCATAAGTGTGTAAAAGTGCATTTCTAGACTTAGTTTTCAAACCAGAAATCCCGTGCTAGTTCCATTGGTTTCCACAACTTACATTAGTCTCTCCCGAGGTGTTCGAGGTGTTTCCCAGGCCGTCTCGTGGCTGTTGCACAGTTTTGGCCTCCGATGGCCTATTTTCAAGCTTACGTGTGAAAAAAGTGCATTTTTAGACTTAGTTTTCAAACCGGGAGTCCTGTGCTTGTTTCGTAAGTTTGCACAACTAACATTCAAGCCTCCTGAAGTTTTTGAGGTGTTCCCCGAGCCGTCTCGTGGCTGTTACACGATTTTGCCCTCCGATGGCCTATTTTCAAACATAAGTGTGAAAAGTGTATTTTTTGACTTAGTTTTCAAACCGGGAGTCCCATGCTAGTTCCGTGAGTTTTCACAACTTACATTGGTCCCTCCCAAGGTGTTCGAGGTGTTTCCCTAGCCGTCTCGTGGCTGTTGCACAATTTTGGACTCCGATGGCCTATTTTCAAGCTTAAGTGTGAAAAAAACACATTTTTAGAGTTAGTTTTCAAACCGGGAATTCCGTGCTAGTTCTGTAAGTTTTCACAACTTGCATTGGTTCTTTCCAAGGTTTTGAGTTGTTCCCCGGGCCGTCTCGTGGCTGTTACACGATTTTGGCCTCCGATGGCCTATTTTCAAGCTTAAGTCTGAAAAAGTGCATTTTTGGACTTAGTTTTCAAACCGGGAGTCCCGTGCTAGTTTCATGAGTTTCCATAACTTACATTGGTACCTCCCGAGGTGTTCGAGGTGTTCCCCTGGCCGTCTCGTGACTGTTACATGATTTTGGCCTCCGTGGCCTATTTTCAAGTTTAAGGGTGAAAAAGTACATTTTTTGACTTAGTTTTCAAACCGGGAGTCCCATGCTAGTTCCGTAAGTTTCCACAACTTACATTGGTCTCTCCCAAGGTGTTCGAGGTGTTTCCCAGGCCATCTCGTAGCTGTTGTACGATTTTGGACTCCGATGGCCTATTTTCAAGCTTAAGTGTGAAAAAAAGTACATTTTTAGAGTTAGTTTTCAAACCGGGAATTCTGTGCTAGTTCTGTAAGTTTTCACAACTTGCATTGGTCTCTCCCGAAGTTTTGAGCTGTTACACGATTTTGGTCTCCGATGGCCTATTTTCAAGCTTAAGTTTGAAAAAGTGCATTTTTGGACTTAGTTTTCAAACCGGGAGTCCCGTGGTAGTTCCGTGAGTTTCCACAACTTACATTGGTACCTCTCGAGATGTTCCCCAGGTCGTCTCGTGGCTGTTATACGATTTTGGCCTCCGTAGCCTATTTTCAAGTTTAAGGGTGAAAAAGTACAATTTTAGACTAGTTTTCAAACCGGGAGTCCCGTGCTAGTTCCATAAGTTTTCATAACTTACATTGGTCCCTCCCGAGGTGTTTGAGATGTTCCCCGGGCCGTCTCGTGGCTGTTACACGATTTTGACCTCCGATGACTTATTTTCAAACTTAAGTGTAAAAAAGTGCATTTTTGCACTTAGTTTTCAAACTGGGAGTTCCGTGCTAGTTCCGTAAGTTTTTACGAATTACATTGGTCCCTTTCGAGATATTGGAGGTGTTCCTCAGGCCATCTCATGACTGTTACCTGATTTTGGCCCCCGATGGCCTATTTTCAAGCTTAAGTGTGAGAAAAGTGCATTTTTTGACTTAGTTTTCAAATTGGGAGTCCCGTTCTAGTTTCGTAAGTTTCCACAACTTACATTGGTCTCTCCTGAAGTGTTTGTGGTGTTCCTCAGGATTTCTCGTGACTGTTACACGATTTTGGCCCCAATGGCCTATTTTCAAGCTTAAGTGTAAGAAGAGCACATTTTTTGACTTAGTTTTCAAACGGGAGTCCCGTGGTAGTTCCGTGAGTTTCCACAACTTACATTGGTACCTCTCGAGATGTTCCCCAGGTCGTCTCGTGGCTGTTACACGATTTTGGTCTCCGATGGCCTATTTTCAAGCTTAAGTGTGAAAAAAAGTACATTTTTAGAGTTAGTTTTCAAACCGGGAGTCCCGTGCTAGTTCCATAAGTTTTCATAACTTACATTGGTCCCTCCCGAGGTGTTTGAGATGTTCCCCGGGCCGTCTCGTGGCTGTTACACGATTTTGACCTCCGATGACTTATTTTCAAACTTAAGTGTAAAAAAGTGCATTTTTGCACTTAGTTTTCAAACTGGGAGTTCCGTGCTAGTTCCGTAAGTTTTTACGAATTACATTGGTCCCTTTCGAGATATTGGAGGTGTTCCTCAGGCCATCTCATGACTGTTACACGATTTTGGCCCCCGATGGCCTATTTTCAAGCTTAAGTGTGAGAAAAGTGCATTTTTTGACTTAGTTTTCAAATTGGGAGTCCCGTTCTAGTTTCGTAAGTTTCCACAACTTACATTGGTCTCTCCTGAAGTGTTTGTGGTGTTCCTCAGGATTTCTCGTGACTGTTACACGATTTTGGCCCCAATGGCCTATTTTCAAGCTTAAGTGTAAGAAGAGCACATTTTTTGACTTAGTTTTCAAACCGGGAGTCTCGTGCTAGTTTCGTAAGTTTTCACAAATTACATTGGTCTCTCCCGAGGTTTTGGAAGTGTTCCTCAGGTCTTCTCGTGACTATTACACGATTTTGGCCCTCGATGGCCTATTTTCAAGCTTAAGTGTGAGAAAAGTGTATTTTTTAACTTAGTTTTCAAACCGGGAGTCCCGTGCTAGTTCCGTATGTTTTCACAACTTACATTGGTCCCTGCCGAGGTGTTTGAGGTGTTCGTTGGGCCTTCTCGTGACTGTTACATGATTTTGGTCCCCGATGGCCTATTTTCGAGCTTAAGTATGAAAAAAGTGCATTTTTTGACTTAGTTTTCAAACCGGGAGTCCTGTGCTAGTTCCGTAAGTTTTCACAACTTACATTGGTCGCTCTCGAGGTATTTGAGGTGTTCTCCGGGCCTTCTCGTGACTGTTACACAATTTTGGCCTCCGATGGCCTATTTTCAAGCTTAAATATGAAAAAAGTGTCTTTTTTGACTTAGTTTTCAAACCGGAAATCCCGTGCTATTTCTGTAAGTTTTCACAATTTACATTGATCTCTCCTGAGGTATTTGAGGTGTTCATCGGGCCTTTTCATGACTATTACACTATTTTGGCCATCGATAGCCTATTTTCAAGCTTAAATGTGAAAAGAGTGCATTTTTCGACTTAGTTTTCAAATCAGAAATCTCGTGCTACTGATTGATCTCTTTCAAGAATTTAAATTGATACTCACATCACTAATTGAACTCACAGTTAAAGCTAAGCAGAGTTTACAAGAAAAACATTTGTTTCATAAGCTAAGAGAGACGACATGCTGAATAAAAAGAAAAGTGCTGTACATACCTGCACGGCTCTTTGTCTCCTCATGAACTTTATCAATAACCTATTAAACCGACGAATAACAGCGCATTAGGCCAATTCAAACATTTAAAAATGGATAACAATAAAATTGAGATAGCTAGAGTTAAGACCAAGAGGAGCATGCCAAAAAGATAATAAATTATGACAATCAAGCAAATGCCTTCATGGGAAGCAAATACAACAGTATTGGATCCCAGGACTAGTACACCAAAATTAAAAGAGATTCTCAGATCTTGTACCAAAAAAATTACATATTCATCCAATAAGTTTCATAATTTTCCATAATATAAAACAATAGAGTATCATTGCAATTTGCATGCATCAGCCACCAGTTACAGTATCAGTTACATTATCCTATCTGTCTCTATCCAAAACACCTACCACACACCATAAGAAAGGGAATAACAAAGGTTTGTCTGGTATCAGCAAGATTGAATGCCAGTACTAATATGCAGCCCTTTCTTCTTTTTGGGTAAAAGAAGAGAACTTCAGTCAACTCCTAGTTGAATCCTAGTCATTCGCCAAGTGCCATTTAGCTTAACAATACAACATACCAACCAGTCCTTGAAACATAACTACTGAAGCCATAACAATTCTCACAACAAAGGAATAATAAGAGAAAACTCAAAAACTGAGAATGGATCAGGAGATGTGCTCAAACTTGGTTTGGCAGGTTCAATGAGCTTCAAGGTCAACTTGACATGTTCCACCTGTAGAAAATGACTACTTATATGGATGGTTATGAAGTGCTTGTGAGTTTTCACACCATTTTAGAAATCTTGTTAGTTGAGGCATTTGCAGGAAACAATGTCATAGAAGAGTACAGGATTGAACCAGATTTTAGCCACTGTTAAAAATATTATTTACGAAAAGTAAAAGTAAAAGTAAAATACAGGTCAATTTTAAAGTGACCTAAAAAAATCATAACTGTCTCTTCTTTTGACAGGAAGAGGCATCATCACTTTAGAGATTTAAAATTAAATAAAATAGAAAATGCCATTACAAGAGATGCTAACATAGCTCAATGAGCTTCTCACGAGCCAAAAATGCCCTAAGCTTCAACTAGCTAATTTTATTTTGCTGTCTATCAGCTAAACATGTTATAGAAAGAATACATACGCACGTAACAAAAATAAATTGACTTGTACTTAGAAATAATAACATGAGCTTAGGGATGTGCCAAAAACCCTCCATGCGCTGCCTCTATTGGTATGGGCTTGGAGAGAACCTATTGTGGGGAGAACCTATTGGGTGGAGAAAGATTTGAGATGAAGGGTAAACCTGAGTTAGGTCAGGTGCATAGGGGATCCTACCCGCCCCACCCCACCCTAGCCAAACTATACATCAAAATGCCTTTATTTTAATTTCCTTAACTACCCTATGTGCATATGCAATGTTGATTAAGATTTCTCACTCTCACACACTTCTGTCGCTGAGTGGGAAACAAGAATTCATTTTAAACTTGGCTTATTCTACTCCATTTAAATATGACTGAATTCATAAAATCACATATGTCCAGATCCACATCAACTTGACATTTTAAGCACTCAACATATTCTGCTAGAAGAACACATCTATGTACACACAAACACACACAGACAAAATTAAATCAAGAAAATCTGCCAGATGAACAAAACAAATTAAAACAAAGGCAACATCTTCCACAAATTAAAACAAAATATATCACCAATTAATAACAAATTAAATTATTGGGTGAACATAATATCCACATTGAAATGCTCAAACAATTAAAGATGAGTTCACCAATGTGAAGAAAGAGAATAGGATATAAAGCAAGGATTTGTAGCTTGAATATTTGCAGACAATTCAAAAATTACGTAGCATACCTCATCAGGAACTCGAAGATACTTGATTGTATTTCCGCATATATAGCATTCGAGCATTCGCCAAAATCGATCTCCATTCTAAATTGTGAATTCTAGTGGCACCCATCATGAATTTAAAAAGGAAAGCAATGTCATATATATGTATACACAAGTATATATGTATTTATCCATATAAAACAATGATAGTAGATGATGAAGAACAAAAAAAATGAACAGAATTAAAGGATAAAGACCTTAGAGGTACAGATGACTTCACAGAGATGTATATTCATCCAAGTATCGCAGTTAACCAAATGCCCATTATATGTCTCCCCATTTTTCAGCTCCACCATCATAACACATAGAAACACTAATAAAATAAAAATACAGAACAAGCAACAAAAATATATTGCGGCAAGGAGTTTAGCATGGGCAAGACCAGCAAGAATAGGGCAGGACAGAACAGATTAGTAATCAGCATAGAACATAACAGCAATACCAGAACCAGTAGAAGCAAGACCAATTTGCCACCAATCAACAACAATAAGGAATGAAGATGATGTCTACTTCACCCGTGAAATAACAATTTCTAAAGAGGAAGAAAATTATTATAGCTAGAATCTAATTCAATAATAAACACAAGCATTATATATCAAAGCTAGATATAGAAATTGATGATAAAAAACATTAAATATAAAGAGGGAAACAAGAGATTCAGAAAGGGGGGAAATAGACCACTTCAACCAAACCCATTTTTTGTAATCAACACCAAATTAAATTGAACAAATCATAACAACCCTAGAGTAAGATTCAGAAAGGGGGAAATAAAGAAAGGGGGACAGAAAGGGAGAGAGAGTGACCGAGGTAAACAAAGTGAGAAATAGAGAGAAATACAGACCGCGAGTGAGGGAGAGACAGACCAAGAGTGAGAGAGTACTTGTGAGGATGCGACGGTGGTGGTGGTGAGTGGCGGTTGCGATGGCAAGCGGCGTTGGTGGTCTGCGCTGAGGTGAAGTGATGTAGGGTGAGCTTTGGTGGTCGAATATCTGTGTGAGAAGAAGAACCGATCGATGTATAGGCGCCAATATATTAATTTCCCTCTAAAATATTTAGCAACTAAACCATTTATTGGTGACAAAATTATTTCTTCACCAAAGATAAAAATATTAGTCACAAAAATAGTTTTGTCACTAAATGATATTAAAATATTAAAAATTATTGATAACGAAAATATATTCGTCATTAATAATTTTATAATTGGTGACCAATTTTTTCCTCACCAAAAGTCTCAAAATTTTGACACCCTCCGAAAAAATTAGTGAGAAAATCTTCAGTGATAAAAAAAATATAAATAATGACGACAAATAATTTCGTCACCTAATTTTTTTATTATGTATTTAGATTGGTGACAAAATTTTATTTTTGTTTCTAAAAATGGTATATTTGGAGACGAAATATTATTTTCATCATTAAAAGGTATGTATTTCGTGACAAAATCTATTTCCATCATTAGTTTTCGTCTCTATAAACTATTTTTGTTGTAGTGTGGGTAAATTCACTTGATGTCTCAACTTATTATTGATGGGTTAAAATTATACAATTCAATAATTTTGTTAAGATTGTAAAAGATAGGGTAAAATATAATACATCCTTTAAGATTTGTTTAAAATATAGATTACTCTTATAATTTGAAAAATTACAAATACTTTATTGTTATAATTTTTTATTTAACAAAATTAAATAAAAAAATTAAATTTGTAAATGTTCTTCTATATAATGATAAAATCCTGAATTATTAATTGACATAAATTTCTGACATCATTAAAAACTGTTAATTGATTTGATTGTTTATTTATAAAAGGAGTCATTTGTTATAAAATTAAAAAATTTAATAGACGTGATGTAATTTTAAAACCACAATGATCAAATTATATTTTAAACAAATGTTAAATAGTATATTTAGAGCACCTCCATCCGATATTTCAAATATGTTGTGATACTCTAATAGTCTATTTTGACATCAAGCATCAACTCCACCTAAGGGTGGGAATTTACAACACGACACAATAACATAACTCGAACCATATATGAAATTAGTGGGTTAGGGTTAACCATTTTCTGACACAAACACATAGATGACACGACCCGATAACATAAATATTAAACAGGTCGAGTTATTGTTATAACACGAAATTGACACAAATAACCCGTATAATTAAAGAGTATCATTACATTTTTTAATCTCTATTAAAAAGTATGTAAAATACAATTTAAGTTTAATATAGGTTTTATTTTTGCTTTTAATTGAACTTAATATATTTTTTGCCTATTATTTGAGTTAATCTAATAAAAAATATAATTTCTATAAATTAAGAAAATAAAATTAAGTTGAAATCAAATATTTTTATAAATAATTTTATTTAATAGAGATTAGTTTTATTAAATTTAATTTGTGAAGAACTTTTCAAATTTTTTTCATACATTTGATATTTTTAGTTAATAGTGAAATTTTTTGAGAAGACACATTAATATGACATGAACCGGACATGGACCAAAAATGACATGACACGATAACACGAAATAATAAACGGGTCGAGTGTTGAGGTAATTTTGACACGAATCCAATATGACACGACATGAATACAACCCAACACGACACGACGTCTATCCATAACTCGACCTGATATGTCAAATACTGAGTTGGCGTTTAGTATGAACTCAACATGTCAAATTTGACAATTCCATATTTATGTTAAATGTTGAGTCCATCCAATAAAATAGTTTTATTTTTAAAAATAATAGAATAATAGATTTGACATATCGACTAAGGAGTTTCTATATCAAATTGACATATACCAATTTGTCACCTAAACCTTAAAAAAAATTTGGCTTACCAAATTTTGAAGGTTATGCCAGATCCAATTTGGTAGTCCAACAACTCTATTTTGACATAAAGAATGAAGCCCACCCTATATGTCAAATGTTGAGTTGGTATTTGGTATAAACTTAACATGTGAAATTTTGCAAGAACTATGTTTATGTTAAATGTTGAGTTCACTCAATAAAATAATTTTAATTTTTAAAAAAAATAAAATAATAAATTTGACATAAAAATAGAGAATTTTTATATCAAATTGATATATGTCAATTTTTTTAGCTAAGCCTTAAAAAAATTTGGTACATGAAAATTTTAAAGTTTAGGGGCAGATGTTATAATTTATCTTGAAAGATAATTTGACAAATGTTGGGATGAGCAAAATCAAATAATCACTGCTTTTCGCTGCAATCGCGTGTAAACAGCGTACAGCCTGGACGCTACCTACGCAATCCTACTAATATAACCTGATATATAAACCACTTGCCTGAGCCCCCTCCCCCACCTCTCGCTCCTTACCAAATCAGTTCTCAAATTATCTACAAATCTCACTCCTTACCAAATGGACCCCGATCAAATTCAGAAATTATTCCAAGACCTACAAACAGAGGAGATTCAAGCAGACAACCCCTTCCCACCTCTGTATTTGACCCAGGACCAGGAGTTCTTCATTATGGTCTCGGCTATCAAGCACGTCATCTCCGGCGCCAACTTGGAACCCATCCGAGCTTCCACGTCATCCTCATTGGCTTCCTCCAGTGGGACCAAAGTGGAGCAAACCGTGATATCGCTTCCAGAAGCCGACACGTGTCCGGTATGCAAAATCAACGGCTGTTTGGGATGTGAATTTTTCACACTAACCACTAGCACTAGTGGCACTACTGACACCGCTGATGTCGTCGCTGGTGCTGAAGGGGAGAAGAAGAAGAAGAGGAGGGAGAAAAAGCTGTACAGGGGAGTGAGGCAGAGGCCGTGGGGGAAGTGGGCGGCGGAGATTCGAGACCCGTGGCGGGCTGCAAGGGTGTGGCTGGGCACCTTCCACACCGCGGAGGAGGCCGCCAGGGCCTACGATAAAGCTGCCGTGGAGTTCCGAGGAGCCAAAGCTAAGACCAATTTTGCATTGTCTGACTACCGATACGAATTGGATACAGCGCTCGAGCGGTCAAATGCGAGAGACAAGGCGAAGATGAAGAGCAAAGTGGAGGGAACTTGTGGTGAGACAGTAGCGGCAAGTAATGAAGCAAATGAGTTCTGGGAAGGCATAATGGAAGACAGTGAGCTTCGAGATTTGCTGATGATGGAGTTTCCATAGCGCATACGACTCTGCAAAATTTGATGGATTGAAATTCGTAATTCACAGCTTCACAACGGAACATATTCAATTTATTTTTTCACGAATAAAAGTTATCAAATTATAAAATTTGTGATGAACCCACGCGTGTAGTGTAGACTGTAGTGTAGACTGGAGACAATTAAACGGGGCTTAGATCAGATTGCTATTGTTTAATTCTTTGGTAGAGCAGAGTAGCTATTGTTTTCCGCTTCCTTCTGGGAAAAATGATTTCTTTGTTGTTGTTATATCTAGAAGGTGTTCGAGAAGTTAAATTTGGCATTTTTTTTTTACTAAAATTTATAAAAAAAGGTAAAATATGTTAAAATAGTTAATAATCTGTGGATTGGAGCTTTGATACAGAATACCATCGTACTGGAGAGAGGATGGGTGAGTGTGAGTGCACTGGTTTGGCCTTGTGTAAGAATCGATAGTACTTTCGCCGCAAACAATAAGAAAATAAAAAAAGGATTAATGCATGAAGTTCTGAACCTGCCAGAAGCAAAGTTAATTTTTATTTTATTTTTAATTATAAATGAATGTAGATCAAATTCTAATATTATAAAGAAAATTTTTAAATGAAATTCAAATACATATATAAAGATAAAATCAAATTTTAAAAATGTAAAGAGGGTCTCAACATTCAAAATGTTATAGAGAAAAGTTAGGGATTATGAAATTTTTTTCATGAAAATGATCATGAAAGAGTTATGATTCTTGGATTATCTTGATTAGTGTGTGGTGCTTTATTCTAAGTGTAATCTAAGAATTATAAAGCTTTCATAATTATTTTCATAAAAAATTTTTCATAAAACTTAGCATTGCTGAATATTATAATTGATAGCTAAAATCTAATTTTAGCAAGGTACTGCTATTCATGTCAACTTCAATCGAAACAGACAGAGTTGTTGGCAATGACAATTCATTGAATAAAACAAACAATTCAATTCATTGAAAGGAAATCGTGTGGACCCATGCATTGTACTATGGATCATGCCCACACAAGTGGGTTCGGCTTACTGCTCGGCCTCCATGTCATTTTTGTTTTAACAATGCTGTTCCAATAATGAAATTTTAAAATTTATAAAAAGAATTATTTTACGTTGGTAAATAAAATAAATTTATAAAACTTTTTAATTTTTATTTTGTCTAATTTGTACAAAAACCCATAATTTCAATCTTATAAATTTAAATTGTATACTTTTAATTACGTTTCAATATAACCCTCCAACAATTATAACTAGTATTTATTTAGAATAAAAAAACCATGCGAGAATAATTATCACACACAAAAGAAGAAAAAATAAATAAATAATTAACATTGATAATCTTTATTGATATGGGTAGGCCCATAAGGGCCACGGCCCACCATGAGTAAACCCAGGCCCACCATTTAAACCCCATTGCATAACCCGGTTGGTAGAACTCAGCATCACTGGATGCC